>WAAG01093410.1:11860-36279 GCA_013390105.1 Tichodroma muraria
AGAAAAAACAAAGTGAAAAAGCATTGCAGTTCGATTTACTGATTAAAGAAGTAGTGGATTACATCTGCTCTGGCTCACACAGTTTCTGCACATTACACAAGAGAGCCATCTGGGAAACCAACACAAACACATTTTTAGTTCAAATAATGTTCATGCAAGGAGTCATGAACATGTTTTAAAGTCACCCATCTCTCAAGATCAACCAGACTATTCCCAGCACTGCTCATTTACAGCCAGATCCCTCCTGGAGGAAGGGCTCAGCTCCTTAATGAGGGAGGACTGCTCATCCTGTGCAATCAGGGTCAATCCACACCTCAAACTGCTTCCCAAACTCCTGCTAACTTGAATAGCCTCGGGATTTACTTGGAGATAGGCTGTGCAAAAGACAATTTCTCTATTAAATAGAAGTTGCCCCTTACCATATTTGTCCTGGAGTTGCACGGTAAATTAGAACTTCTACAAGTCCGTATCACCAGCTGTAAAAATATTACCCACGTTATCATCCTCACCATTCATCAGGGTTAAATAACCCGGGTTTGACAAGCAAGGAAAATAGCACTCATTTTTCATTACCATTAGGTGAAATACGAGCAAATAGACTGTCTAGGCAGGTAAATTTCATGATTATTCCACAACACTGTTTGCAATGAAGTCAAGTTAAAAAATACTCCAATTCCGGCACTGCAAGAGTAGACAGAATGTACAAATCTTAAGGAAATCTTCTTTACTGTGCACTGCTGCTGCCTGTAAAACTCACAAGTATGAGTTTTAAGTAGTAAAATTAGTAGTTTGTTTTAAATCTGTTGATTCAAAGTGATGTGATTTGATAAGTAAACACCTCGAGGTTGTGTGCTGTCCCTCTCAGGGCAGTAACATCACTTGCTATTCTCTGCAGGTTTACGGTTTGACACCTCCCTTAAATTATTTTTAAAAAAGCAGAACCTGGTTCTACCTGCAGCAGGTTTTGCCATTATATATTATAATTTGATGGCTGTAATTAAGCTTTTTACCTTCTTCCCCTGTCTTCTGTCCCTCTCCCTCACCCCAGCACCGCACCCCTCTGTGAGCTTCTCAGTTCTGAATTCCTCTGGGGATGACAAACTTGCTGTTTTTAAAGTTGCCATTACTTTGGTTGTTAAAGTCAGACTGTAATGCAGCATATGAAATCTTGATTTACTTAGACTCCTGCCAGAACCTGAGGTGTTTACAGGATGTGAGTTTACTCAATAACGCAAGAAATTTAACCAAACACGAGGCGGATTTGCAGTGACAGTCCAAATGCCACAACAATACCACTGCCTACTCCCAGTGCCCCTGAATCCTGAAATAAACCGACCATGAAACCTCCCTATGCTAGTCCACTCTGCAAAGTTAAATGCACAATTTCTCAGCTAAGACTTCAAATTCTGGAGAGGTTTTTAACATTCAAAATTTAAGATACCCACGTCAAAATCGTTGCGTTCTGTCCCTGCTCTTTCCCACTCCAGTGGTCCCCGACCTACCAGCACACAAACTCCTCCTATCCCAGGGAATAAGGGGGCTATGGAACGTAGATACTGTGAATTCAACTGCAGCAAAGGCTGGCATAGCCTGCAGACACAATTATTCTCAGAACAGGATTTCTCATGACAATATCCAGAGTGCTCCATTTTTCAACATAGGAAAAAGCACATTTCCTCAGAAAATTTGATGGCAAGTATCAGCAAATATATAAAGGCAGCCTAGATAAAGGCAGAAAAATAAATATCTCAGCCTAGATAAAGGCAGAAAAATCACAATATTTGGGCACCAAAATATGCAGAAACAGTATTTTAGGAAAACAATCGACTCATTCTCATTTAAATGGAAACTTTCTTCCAGTCATCATTGTGGTAATCCCGATATAAATGACTGTGTCATCATGTGAACTCCCTCTTCACTTTAAACCTGGCCTTTCCTGGAGGCCTGCCTTCTGCTGAGCCAGCCTACAATCCTTAGGAATTTATTTCTATTAGAAGAGCTACACAGCACAGGAAGTGAGTTTCAGGAGGGAAAAAGTCACTTGGTAGAGACCCCCATCGAGATAAATACACTCACACACGAAAAGAAGAAAGCTGCTCAGTGAGTGACCTGCAGCAAGGAGGAAAAAGACATGAAAGGGTAACTCTGGAATTCTATTTTTATGCTATTTTTATCAGCCCAAGAAAGTTCTTATATTATCCAGCTCTTTCTCCTTGACTAGCACAAAATAGTGGCTGCTCAATGCCCACATATTTAGTTCCCAATTATAAGTACTTTGGAGACTGGAAATGGAAGGATGTTCCTTTCTCTCCCTCTCTGTTTTGTGAAAACACAAAATATTATAGAAGAATTCAAGAGCCTGAGCTGAGTCTAATTGAAATTACTGAACTGGCATTACCTTACATTCTGATTTGTCAATTACTGATGAATGCCTTGAACAATGTAAATTTAAGAAATGTTAGTTAGATGATCCCAGAAAATGTAACTGCTGTCACACCTTCCTAGAAAGAGGTGATGAACTTCAAGCCAGTTGTTATTCTTAGCTACAGATTAGAAAGTGTGTAAGAAAGAGTCATAAGCAGAGTTAAAAGTTGAAAGAAAGGGAGAACACCTCGGTGAAAGAAAGTAGTGACAGCAATGTCACAGACAGTGCTCTAATGGCAGCAGCACCACTGGCTCACGAGGCAGCGGGCAGAAAAAAATTGACAGCAACGGAACACCAGGTTCTAACACGCCACAAAGAAAAGAAAAACACAAAAAGAAACCCAACCAGATGTAAATCAACCATATTTTTAACAGAGATGTTCACAAAAATTGCACTTCAATCCAGCGCCTAGAAACTTCTCCTTTTCCAGTCATGATTTCTGAGGCTTTTATCTTAAAATCTCCCCATACAGGAAGTGAAAATCAACTGCAAACCACACTTCGGAGCAAGATATTCTGCCGCCCTTTAATCTGCATCGCATCGATGCTGAGACATGGAACGAGAAGGGAGCAGTCGGTAGGAAGAGTGGCCTCGGAGAGGAAAAAGCAGCGTCTCCTGTTTTACACTGCTATATGAAGCATCCTATGAGGTGTAAATGAACCACTCAAACTCGCAAAGGAGAGAATTCTCACCTTAACTCCCAGGTCTGAACCCAAACTATTTCTGAATTGTTTGTTTTGTTTTGCTTTTCCCCTTTGGTTGGGGTGTTTGGGGTTTTTCGGGGGGGGAGGAGGGGTTGCTCATTGTTTGGGTGGTGGTTGTTTGGTTTGGGTTTTTCCTTAGTAAAGAGATCTCCATTGGCTTATATTTATATTTAATATATCGGTTCCATTTAATGCTCTTTGTTGTCTCAGAAAAAAGACTAAAAGCACTGGACATGAAATTATCCTCCAGGAGAGGTTCTGCCCTCCTGGGACAGCCTCTGACACCACTCCTGCTCTTTGTCACTTCTGGCAGCAAAGGATCTGTGCTGCTATTACAGCAGCCTCTAGGAAGTCAATTCAATTATTAATTACATCAGTGAGTGATCAGCTTACAATTCGTGAATTAAAGTTTCGTTAATTATGTCCTGGATTACCAGCTTTTAGTCATGAAAATTAAGGGTGTAATTATTCAGCAGAAAGAAATGATCAAGCCAAATCCAGAAAGTGACCAATTTCAGTGCCACCTCACTTCAAAGAACACGCTTGTAAAAGAGAACATGATAAACCAGGAGCATATTTAACAATATCCCATTTCTACTCCAGCTGCTCCAATTATTTTTTTGTTTTCAGCATCTGGTAATATTGACAATTTTAGCATTTTAAAACCAACATTATACTCTGACTAGGTACCTCTATTAATTTCTAATTGAACATATTGATTCCAGTGTATTCAGAGAGTCGCTAATTAAAATGACTGATGGTCAATACCCAAGTCATTTATAGTCCTTGTCAACATACTTGTCTTGTTCCTGAATGCATTAGGCACATTATGAGATATTAAAATGCATCAATGACTAACTTTGAGGAGATAATTGATTAAGCCTGTGTATTATTCACTGGTTTTGGAAAAAGAACAAAGATCCTGCACATCATTCAAGGGAACAGGGTCATCCAAGCATCTCATGTGGAACTAGCATCATCAGCTACCACGGAATCCAAAAAGTCCACAGGACAAAAGTCAGCAGTTAAGCCATGTGTCCAGAAGAGCAGAGCTGGTGGCACGGCTGTGCCCAGACAATTTAGGGATTTATTCTTTCCCATCATAACATAGAAAACTAAGCTGTGACAACTACACTGTTCTGTGTAAAGTAAATAAAAGGAAAGGGTGTTGCTCAGCAGCTCAACGTCTTTTGAGCAAAGCAGACTTTAGTAATTCACAGTCTGAGAAATTGCAATTTCATTTTCACAAACAAAAATTACTTGATAGAGCCTAGATTGAATTAATTTTATACTTCTGGGAAAATCAGCAAACAATCTTTTCTGCAGCAGCCTGACATAGGAACAACATTGTGCAGACACTGCCACAACATGCCAATTACCATGGTGGGGTCTCTGCTGAAATGTATTTCCAATCTTCAAAGCTGAAAGACCTTCAATAATGGCAACTAAAGATGCTCTAATGCTTAAAACCCTAAATGCACCAGGGATGGGGAGAGAGATTAAACAACTTGCAGTGGCTTAGCACGGAGCCGATGCTGCAAAATCCAAGTGGGACCCTGGCAGAGCCCACGTGGCCTCATTTCCAGGCACTCTCTGGAACCTCTGACTGCCAAGCCAGGGCTGGCACCTCTTTTCACAGCTCATTAGCCCGAACATGCCAGAATCACACCAGGGACTCTCCTAACAGTCTGCCAGGACAGAGAGTTAGGTTCCAGCACCCAGGAACGTTTGAATTGAGGATGTTTTCAGCTCTTATTTGCATTTTTACCTATTCCAACTTCAGCTTGCTCTGTGTTATTGAAAATGTGCATTCTAGGACCTTTTCTGTGTCTAAATTGGATAAATGGACTGATAGATATTAAATGATATCCTCAATGGCACAGCAAAACTTGATTTAAATCAGGGGAAAAAAAGCCAGGAGGGCAGATCACCAATCACCATTAGTTCAAGTCTTCTCTTTTAATAGAATAAGCAGCCTCTAAATTGAGAAAAATTGCAATGGAAGTAAAATGTGGTAATTGAGTTCATGTCGTAATCTCCCTTCAATGCACCAATATTTCAATACATTCAAAGGCAGAACACACTAAGGCATGTTTAACTTCTCTTCATATTCATTTTCTTTCACAGCAGGCAATTGAAAAGCCGCACAAAAGAGCAAACTCCCCATGTTTGATTTGCTGGACGGTCACTTAGAAGAAAGAAGAATTAAATCTATTCACTTGCAATTTGTATTTATAATGTATTAATGTCCAAACCTCAGCCCTGTTTTTGTATTTATGCTTTCACAAAGCAGAGTACAACGTGATTTTTGTCACACTTTCTACATAAAACTCCCAAAGAATCCCACACTCAGAATGAACATAGACCAGATATTTTATATCTTCTTAATTTAACACTGTATGATGTCACAAAACACTCAAAACTATTGTGCAGATAAAGACCCCACTCCTACAGAGTGTTTTCCCTGAGACACATGCTGTAAATTCACTTGTGTAAGACCTGGATGTGGATAAGGGGCCAGTCCCCACTCCTGCCACCTTCCAGAACAAAGGCTCCTCATTCAGGGAAATTCTGGTGAGAAAGTGAAAACTATTTACCAGTGAGAAACTCCTATTTATAAAATACAGGGTGTACAACACGAGCACACCTGTGGACGTGGCTGTGACATTTAATTTGGACCCTGTAGAATTAATTTGGACCCTGTGGGACAAAGCTGCAGGTCCAGCTTTGCTCTGGGCACTCGGGAGAGCAGCAAACCCAGGGCTGGGCAGGGCTGGGCAGTTTTCCATGGGGGATCTGTGCTGGAGTCACCTGCTCCGCCAAAGCTTCTGCAGCAGCACACAGGGGAGGGAGGGCAGAGTGCACCTGGAGGGGTGTGAGCTCCTGAAACCACGAATTCATCCCCCACGGACACAGATTTAGCACCTGATGAGGGAGTCACTGCATTCAGGTGGCTTATGTGGCTTGAAATGTATTCCCTCCACTCCGTCAGCATTGGACAATGGGCATTTCATCTCCCTAAGCAGAAAAGATTATACTTTAAAACCTCAGCTCTAAGGACAGCTCTGCACGTGCTTCACACATTTAAAGAGATGAGACGCACGTTAATAGGCACATAAAATGTTTGATGCTTAAAGATGCTCTTCTTTTTAGAACGGTTTGTATTTGTCAGTTGTTCAGGGCAGTGAGATTTATTTTCACTTGGGTATGTTTGGCAAAAAAAAGTAACCAACAAATCAAAAGAAATATGATTTCTAATCTAATGGGTTTTCACATTGTGTGGCAGTAATAGAATTGGGGGAGGAAGAGGGAGAAAATTTTAGAGCATAAACTCAAAATCTCCATTTAGCGATTTATCTTTAAAACTGCACTTTTATTCACAACATGACAACGTTAAATCAGTTTCTGAAATAATAAATTACAGTAAATTATTAAAATCCCCAGATAAACATTTCAGATAGTGTTTCTATCATATTTAATACAATAAGTGGAAAAGAAAGCTACAGAATAGAGTCACATTTGTGGAAGACCACTCACAAGAATAAAAAGAACTGTACAAGAAAAACACACTTCACTCCCAGCCCCCAAGTCAGTAGGCTGGAAAATAATTAAATACACAGGAAATCTTATTTCCTAGACAAATTTTCACCGTGTTCCCTGATTAGACATCTTCCTGCATCCCTGTTGATTCCAAATAACTTCCTGAGCAAGGAACTGGTATTTTGCCAGAAGAAATTTCACACAGTTTGCCATCAGATGCTTCTCACACACATTAGACCAATTCTACTGCATTTGCATATTTCAGGAAAAAATTCCTTCTGGGTTTTCTGGGCTAAAAACCCTTCCCAGCTGCAACTACACAAGTTCAAAAGTGAAAGATTAAAAATCACTGGTCATGAAGTCTCCTACTTTTTCAGTTCTTACTCCAAGTCTGGAAAATACCTTGGCATAAAACCACAGTCACCTCTCTCCCCTATGCTAAACACATCTCCTGTTTAGTAGCTGCAAAAAGTGCCCCACTGCTTATTTCCCATGTTCAGCTAAAGGGTTCAGAAATAGCTGACAAGCCACAGAGCTGGATCCTGAGAAACATTTAACATTCCATTTTCCCTTTTCTTCTCAAATTTGAGAAATGGCTCTGAGAAGTTCAATAATGCAGGAAGAGATACATTAGAACTTGTTGAGCTACCAGGCATTCTGCATTTCTGCATTTGATCCAACACAATTAAAACATCAAGGTGATGTTAAATTTTTATGGAGATTGATTCCCACAGATGCTTCAAAGACTTTTTCCCTTTTACAAAGATATAATTACACAAAACCCCCTCTCTTTTCTAAGCACACCATGCTTTCTACATAGAAACTGTTGCTGCTTGCCTGGATAAAAATAACTATGTTCTACAATTTAAAGAGTTTATCCTCAAAAATCTCATTGTTATAAAACAATGAAGCATGTTGTTTTATCATTTTAATAACAGAAAGACTTCTGACAGAATTACCTATAGCATCCCTGTGGCCAAATTTGTAGACTTGGACAAGAAAAATGGACTACAAACTCCTATAAATGGGCTGAAAATTGTCCAGGCTGGACAAATGAAAAGGTTTTAATTAATATCCTAAATCCAGTTGCCAATCAGTAGCAGTAGCAGTGGCATCAGGGTGGGAGTGTTTTCACATGGACAAAGCATATACATAATTTACTTCTTATTTATCATTAACAAGTGCCAGGCAGCAGGAGAAATTGCTCTCAGCTGAAAGCATGGCTTAAATATTAGCTATTAAAATAAAAATAATTAAAATAAATACTTTAACTGCCCATGTAAAGTCCAATTACAGCTGTAGAACCACAAAAAATGAGTGCTAAAGCTATTAAGTACTAATACTCCATTGTACTTACTACAAACAACAGGACAGCTTAATTAATTCAGTTTAATTACTGCAAACCAGTAGAAAATGTATCAATTTACTATGTATTAAGTCAACAGTTTAAAGCGCAGCCAAACATTGATGCACAAAAACCCACAAGTGATAAAATTCTACTGTGAACAAATGAGCAAACAGTAAATGCAGCAACATTTCCAAACTCTCAAAGCTCAGCCGGGTAAAGCCAATGAGATAAAACTGATTAAACTGAATTTTTGTGTGGCTTTGGCTTGTTTTGTTTTTTCTAAATCTTTCTATAATGTACAAATAGTAAAGGCTAACCTGGGTATAATTTTCAAGCCAAAATCACCAATTCCTAAAACCTTCCGTTGTCACTTTGATTCATTAAGATTGATGAACCGTTGTTACTGATTTTGTGCAGTAAAATCCTTTAAAGCAGCTGTACAGAAACAATCAATAAATTTTGGGCTGCTTTTCCCACGGCACCTCTGTCCACTAAAACCTCCTGTTCCTCCTCCCTCCCCCAAGCTCTTTAGGACAGCTCTGTTTTCAGTCTGGCACATGACAAATTTGAGTTTTTGCCTCCCCCCACTTTGTAAGCAAAGCGTTGAATTTAAGTTAGTTCAAGATTTTCTTGAGGTAAATGTATATTTTCTTTTTAACAGAAAGGTAAATAAAGAGAATATTGATGTCCATATTTGTATCCCAGCTGCAATTTGCATGCATTCCATAAAATAAATAACAAAAAAAACCCCTACTTCAGCAAACTCAGTTCAGTGAAATTCAGGGCTTGGACTAAAAATTGTAAAAAGCCCAGAACAAAACAAAAGAAAAAGAACAAGGGGGGGAAAAACACACACTGAATTTCAGGGTGGATAATGTCACACATGGCAAGAACATCCTACCTACAGATTTTCTAACATTCTGTTCACTAATGGATATCTGGAAACAGATTCCTAGGTCACTGACCCCCCTGAAATTAAAACCTGGATCTGAATTTGACATCTTCTACAGCAAATATTCAATTTTGAGCTCAGACTCAGGAAGAATGTTCCTCAACAATCCTTTAACACATACCCAGAAAGGTGTAAAGCTGGAAGGCCAATTCACTGATAGCTGTAACCAAAGACACAAAACAACCCCTGTGATACTTTGTCCCATTCCTTAAAAATCCTGAGAATTTCACAGAGCCCCAGTTAGTCCTTAGGCGGGATCACCATGACCTGATCTGGGCTGACTTAAACATTCTTTGTGAGGCCAAACCTTGGAGTAATCTGGTTCTTAGCACAGCAGAGTTCAAACACGAAGTCCAAGGAGTGAACATCTGAGTTATCACAAGGGTGTGGGTGCAGCGCTGCTCATTCCTCTCGCTGTTTGTCAGAACAGCTGTCCTGGATGCATTTCCATCATTAATGTCACAAACAAAGGGCTTGGCCGTATCAGGTGTGGGAGAGCAGCTGCCAAGGTGTCACCTCCCCTAAACCACCCCTGCCATGGCCAGGACCCCCAGCATCACCCAGGGACACAGCTGTGACTGTCTTGTCACAGAAACAACCCAAAAACCTCACAACCCACCTTCCACAGACCAGCCAACCAACACCTCACCCCAAAGCATCAGCTGTTCCCAGTGCCAGTGCCACAGCTCTAGAATCTGGCAATTCTGAAGCAAAATGGGTTTGGTGCCACAGCAGCTCGGTGCCTGCCTAGTATTGAAGTGGGTGTTGATTCCAAACTGGCAATGACAGAATTCCTGTGATATGAGAAACCACAGGAAATGCTGACAGAGAAACAAGTGACAAAGACAAGTAAAAAGACATCCTGTCCTAAACACTTCATTGAATCCCACTCAGGTTACTCATCCAAGCAAGCCCAGCCCACTGCAGAAGTGACCATCCACGCAAGAAGTGACAATCCCCTGACACTTAACCAGAGTTACTCTGAGTGGTGTCAGAGGAAACATTTGGGCTTTATTTGAAGCAGCATTTTGTCTCCTGAAGCACTGCAGCAATCACAAGGCAGGGCTGGAGAGTTAAACATCAGTTCGGGGTGGGCAAAGCCTAAGATTATAACTATTAGGCTGAGACAAGATGTTTAAAGATAAACAGTTGTCTCTCACTGAACAGTCATCTCAATAATTCAAAATATGCTGTATCTCTGACGGTGGAAATGAAAATAAAGAGTTTGCACCCAATATAAAAGGAGAGGAAAAAGGATTCACTCTGCCTTGCAGATACAGACTTGTCCAGGTTACAGCTGTACGAGGGAGAGAGAAAATGTTTCCTATTGCTTCACCAACAGGATGAATTTATGTGTTCATTAATAAGATTTCATTCTGGCTGATCTACTCTCCTCATCTGTTCTCCCCCTCTAGAACACTTAAAATTCCGCATAAAATTCTGCTGGCTCGGCTGGAATATTGATAGAAACCTGTGTTTGCTTTTATTTTTTTGTACTATCACTAACCTATTTTTTCACTGCTCACTAAAGCTAGGCAACCAAGTTTTGTTATGCAAATTCCAAAAACAATGTCACACCACTGGTATGTCAAAATTGACTTCTCAGTAATAAATATGTTCAAGTCAGCAATGATCTCAAAGTCATTCTTCAAGATTATTCCACTAATCATTTACAATACATTAGAGGTAAGTCTAATGTGCCATTAAACATTTGCCAGAAAAAAAATTACTCTCACTGAATACATTACCCTCTGTGAAGTATTTTTTCAGAATGATCCAGTAAATTTCTCCACTTTTTTTCCTACCACGTTCAAAAAAGCTGATTACGGTCAGTGGGAACTAAGGTACAACAATACTCCCAGAATGCCTAAAGCTCATCCACTCTTTTTTCGTTTCTCTTCCCAGTAATCACTGCTACTGTCAGTATTTGGTTTATTAGCTCACATGAGCCTGTTTTCATCTCCTAACTGCCATGCTAAGATTTATTTTGATTCTTTCAAACCTTACATAGAGGTCAAAAGAAGACCCAGAAGTCTGACACACAGCATTTTGTCAGCAAATTACCTGGCTGAAGGCAAACTACAGTCTTGTCAACCTTGCTACTCCCTTGAAGCACATCCACCAACTCTTTTTTTAATTACTTGCCCAGTGGCAGAACCAGGGAGTGCTCCAGTAATTGTACATCTTCACAGCTTCTTTCTGTCCAGGCTTGAATTCATACTAGCCTCCACATTTGCTATTAAAAGTTCCACAAATATATTGCCTTGGAACTATTACAACCTCAGGGATTTAGAAAATGTCACCAAAACATTCAGGTGCTTCTGCATGAGTTAAATTTTTCCAATAACCACAATAAGAACATATTAAAAGAAAATTAGCAAGGAGACTTAATCAAGAACATACATTCCATAAACCATCAGCATCCTGCCTTTGTAAGGCTAGCTACTCATGTTTTTTAAATATAATTCATTTTCTCAACAAAGATTCATTCCATGCTGTACTAGCAATGAATTTGCACTCTGTGACTCTCATTTTTAACTTCTCCTTGCTACTACACAGACAGAACTTCCAAAAATTTCTAGTAAAATGTCATTTTGGGTCTCTTTGATAGTGTTGAGCACTAACAGCTTCAGAAAACCCTCGGGGATACCAGCAAGTGTTTCATAAGTTTAGCAGCTCGGTTTTCACACCAGGCCGCATTTTTTGTCTTGTAATCTAAAAAGTCTACACCTGCACAAGAACATCAGTTTCTGCTTTCCACTGAGCTACCAGATGAAAATCCTTGTTCCACAGCAAGCAGTAATGACACACTGTCCTTCCTGCAGTCTCCTCTGGAGAAGCAGAATGACAACAGGGATGCCTCAAACTTGTGCAAATCATTTGCAGAAATTGTTGCCCGTGCAGGAAGGACAAAAGAACAAAACCTCTGCCACAAACAATCTTCAAATTTGAAGGTTAAACATGAAATAAGATTTATTTTTTCACATCTTTTAAAATGGGTGACTCAGTTTGAAAACCTGGTATCAGCTGCTTGTCATAGAGAAGCAAATAAAAAGCTGATTGGCAAAGGCAAATCCAGAACTGCTTCAGGACACATTCAGGAATGGAATTTCCATCTCTGAATGGAATTTACTCTCCATGTTCCTACTCTTTTACTGCATAACTGATGAATTCCATCCTTTTACCATAATGTTTTTACAAAATCAGCTCTGGCCCAGATGAAGGAATTCGGACCAAATCTTATTTTTACCTACAGCTTTTAGTCAGCAAAGAAGTTGAACATCATAATACTTCATTAATATTTTACATGCCAATATCTGAGTTCAAGGCCAGCTACAGAAGTTGCATATTTTTTTAATATTCAGTGACTGGAAATTACTGTGAAACATCCATCAGGAAAGAGAATATAAGAATTTGCTTCCAAAACAGAGCTCTCCTCCTCAAGATACTGCCACAGGTTCTGCTAGTGAGGACTTTTCATTGGGATCTTAGAAATTCCAAAGAGCAAATATTTTGGGTTTAGTCTGTACTGTATTAGTAAAGGACATTCAAGATCTTAAGTCAGCCAGACAAAGTGTGGCCCTAAATAAATTCAGGTGAGAAATCAGAAAGGGCTTTTTAACCATTGGAAAGAGAAAGTTTTGTAATATCCTTGCAACTGGAAGACAACAATTAAGCTACTTTTAATCAGCACAACTGGTTTATTTTCATCCAGACAAAGCTCTTATATACACAGCTGACTAATAGCTAGGGAGAGGCAAGCTAGAAATGGAAAGAAATTTTTCAGCCAATGTTTCCAAATTTTTCTACCCATTCATTTTGGAACAAAAGGATTTGTGTGTATGTGCTCCATAAACAATTCATCAATTCAAAACAAATAAATGCAGTGTGTATATTTCAAGCATGTGGTAATTTTGAAGTAATTTATATCATTTTAATTTAAAAATATCTTCTTAGAGATATTTATGATTAAGTATCAGCTGCAGTTACTTTGTGCAGAAGTGGAAAAAACATCTGTTACTGAAAAACAGACCTTGAGCATGCTGACACAGTTGGAATCACAGTGAATGGGACACAGGAGAGAAATCATAAATCCTGCCTAGGACAATGCAATGAAGTTTCTCGAGCAGTCTCCAAAACAGAAATTATTGCTCAAAATACCAACTTAATAGATCTGTCCTTTATTGCATTTAAAACTTCTTCATGTAAACTGCAAATGCTTTCCTGGAGATTCACACATGTGTTCCTTTTTGTCCTTAAACCTGGCCAGATGTTAACTTGGCAAAACCTGGTGACATGAACCATGTGACTCTTTCAGTCATCACATATTTACTGTTTTGGGGTGGCCTTGCAGACTGGCTGCAAAGTTTGTGAGAGAGGAAATTCAGAATGCAGAAATTCATCCAGGATATAAAAGAGACTTTGTCACAGATGAGGAAGTTCCCCACCTTCTCACTTTCAAGACCTAACAGAAATCAGATATCACTATAGCATCCTTAAATTCAACTCCTAGATTGAGTATTCTATATTTTTAATTCTTTTTCTTCGATAATCATAGGAGAGGGGTAAAAAAATCATGGCATCTTGAGCTATGTACATGTGACTGCTTAAAAATCACTCCTGAATAGATAAGAAAGAAATTGTTCCCAAATTCTAAATGCTTCATAAGTTGTGATTCCTCACCATCACCCAAAAAAGGTTGACCAGGAAGAAGTCAACATGTTCGACTCTCAAAACACAAAACCAGTCATTTAAAAAAAATTAAAACATACAAAAAACCAAAAGCACAACAAAAGCCCCACTATTTTCAAACAACATGAAAGCAAATGGCAAACAAAGTTTCTCAGTGAAACTGAACTTATCTGATATTCCATTCTTAACAACTTCAGATTTGTAGGGTTTTTTTAAGCAGATTAAAAAAACCTCCTCAATGTAAATCAAGTACAGCATCAAAGGTCATTTGATAATTAAATAATTTTATTACATAACCTTTTAAGGTAAGAGTTGAGGAATATCTCAAGAGCAAAGAAAACTTCAGCATGTGAATAAATTCCATCTCTTAGAAGCTGTAAAATAATTTAGCAGGACTGGAGCCCTGATTTTTTTTTCATGAAAGATGCTTATTTAATGAAATGCACACTGAACACAAAATACTTCTTTCCCTTCACTCACAATTTCTACTCAAATGTGTCTCACAGGATTTGATCATAAAAGTCTTGGTGATCCCCTCTGAAGGCAAGAGAGAACTGATGGCACAAGGTCTGGCTTTGCAATAAATCTGAATGAATTGAACAACGGCAAACTCATTTTACAGACACTGTTTCCATTACTATAAAATGCGCAGTGTAATTGAATATGTAAAGTGTGTGAGCAGTTTAAAGCACGGGGTGATCTATTCTGCTGTTCCCAAACCACAAGATATTGCAGCCCTCAGGCTGAATTTAAACAACGGCTGGAACCAGCAGTCAGCAAAAGCTGTTCGTCATCCCTGACTCTACGAGGTACTCCTGGACTTAAGTCAACAGTTATTTCATTCATGTTATATATATTTACTTCAGTAACTTTTTTTTTTTTTTAATTTCCTAATGTTCACTGGTCCTTTTCAGTGTAATCAACTAGAAACATTATAGATTAGTCTAAAAGAAGAACCCAGAACTTGTCTCTAATTGGCGCCCTCTTTCCTGGCTTCGGACTGCTCTCGAGGTCACGCGTGGCACGGAGAGCCCCGAGATGCCTGCTAAATCACAATTAGCGAGCAGAGGCAGCCCTGCTGCCCTCCTGCGCGCTCTGACAGCGGAGTGGGGCAGCTTTAGGAACACACCACAGCTCCAGACCCACCGCCCTTCCTCCCACCCGGCAAGAGGTATAAATTAGCTATTCACATCAACTACGTTCGATTGATTCTCCAAGCTACGTGAGAGAGAAAAGGAAAAAAAAAACACCACCTCGGTCATGGCGAAGGTTTGTAACTTGAATCCCACCCAGCTGACGCACTAGAGGGCACGATTTAGCCAAAAATGTGCTTTAGTAGGCAGCGAGAGGGGTGGGGGGATGGAGGAACACAAAAAGCTCCTCTCTCAGAATGCAACGAAAATGGCTAGTAAAATGTTAAACCTCATTTTATCAGAATTATCCTTTTCATCATGCCTAAAACAAGATTACAACCAGGATTTTTAGAGAGACGTCCCTCTCCGTCTCCGGCACCTTGAACTGGAAGAGGCTGGATGAGGAAAGATACTTGCTAAAGTAAGGTTTAATGAAGGTGTGGCAGAGAAAAACCTCCCCGAGAGCCCTGATGCACACAAGTGCTCAGGGAAAAGAACAGATTCGTCAGAAAGAATTTATTGGAAAAGCCAGGCTTAATTATGTGAGGTTTGCACTGCATTTGCAAGCTGCAGCGTGTAGTTTCCATCATGGCACTTTACAGCCAGCAGCACAAAAGGTACCACCACTGACTTTTCAAACAAAAGGAACCTCAAAGGTGTCTAAAATCAGAAGTGCATTTTAATACAGCCTTTCTTGCCTTCCTCCTGCACAGAGCTGGAAATGAAACCGCTACAGCCTGCAGGAACACAGCACCTTCCCTGGAGCCATGTGCTGCACAAAAAACAGTCCTGCAGGATCCCCTGCAATTCCCTCACCTAATTTAGCCCCACTCCAGTCGATTTGCAATACAGAATCAAGCACACAACCCCACCGGTGCCTCATCCCCTCAAAGCACTACAACAGCTACAGCAATGTCACCAATATCAGCAATATCTCCTCTGCTGCAATCTCTGCGATGGGCAGACCAAAGCAGAGACTGAACTGCTCCACAGGACTGAGCTTATCCCAAAGGGATGTTGGTATTTTTAAAGCCTTCCTGGTTTTCAGTAGGCAGGTATTAACAACAGCCAGGAAAAATAATGCAGTTGGTGCAAATGATATTCAGCAATGCTCAGTGTTAGGGATGCTATCAGGCAAGTAGATCATATTTTCTCTATAAAGCAGTTTAACCTCTGACTCCCCAGCTTTAAGGCAATTGTGTTGCCTAATCAGCCACTGCCTCTCTGGGTCATCTTCCTGCAGCTGCTGGAATCATTAGTCAGGGAATTGGTGAGGAAGCCGTGGAAACTCACACTAACAGCAGGGAATAAAAGTCTCTAATGGTGATAGCTCGCATTGAAAATGACAATTTATGGCTTTTTACAGCATGTACCATAATTTATGGCATGTTGCACGCTGATGTAGATGTCTAATGAGTGTTGTAGGAAGCCATAAATCATCAGTGTTTGCAACTTCCCATTAAAACCTCATTTATTACTCTGTTTCAGAAGTCAGTTCTGACAACAACGACACCCTTGTCTCACTTTATTAAAAGATAGAAAAGGCAAGTCGAACAGTAGCCTCATGCAGGATTAAAACCAAAACCACTCTCAAAAAAATACAGCAGAATAAAAAACCAGATGAGACTTTGCTAAGCAATGCATTGACTTGCCTGATCTTATTTATTTTATTAACAACTGGGGGAATACACAAAGAAACATTTTACCACATTTATCCTCTGAAATGTAACATCTCATTTATAGAGGCAATATAAAAGGGAAAAACAAGACAGGAAGCCTGTCTCCAGAGCAGCACAATTCTCCCCACTGGTGACTATCTCCAAACTTAATCTACTGCTACAGGGTAGTGGAGTTGTAGGATTCATAAAGGTACAATTCAGAGCTGAAGATCCAATCTTAAATAAGTACAGGTTACCCTAAAAAAGGTCTTAACATAGAGGAGAGAAAGAAAAAACCCCAGAGCATTCTGATGAAATAAAACATGGAGCATTAAAAATAAAAATTAAAGAAAATAGAATTAGGACAAGTATGGTATGTCTGAATATTGTTTTGGGGGGTTGCCTGGGCTTTTTGCTTTGAGCATTATTTTCTAAGTCTCTAGTAAGTATTTGTATATTTCAGACCAAAATCAAGTGAAATTTCCTGTTTCAGATGAGAAGTTTCACCTGGTATTTTATTAAGGAATGTTCTTTCAATAGAAATTCTCAAAGACAAGGCAACTTCTGGTCAAACTCTAGGAACTGTTAACCTGTAGATCAGCCTAACTGGATAACAAAACAGAGATATTTATAATTTCTTTTCAAACATAGTTCTGATGGCTCATACATACAAAAGAGACATTTATCCATAAACTCAAGTGCAATTAAAACCATTGAGATGATGCCAACCATAAAACAAATACATCTGGTTTATGTTTCAGCCTTAAATATGTAATTTAACAGCACAACAGCTCCATAAAAGCAGAGCTGTCTTTCAAAAGCATTCATTTTATTTGTGGCAGTCTTGAGAAACAATGTTCCCCGGACTCCCTCCCTGCAAAGTCACCCATCAGCCCACGTGCACAAGGGATAAATGTTTGCAACACCAAAAATTCTGTGTACAACTGGAAACACAGCCCCTGTATTTTCTGTTAAGATCATTCCAAGAGGCGAAAATAAACTTTCAGTTTCCTGTTGCTGTAATTACATCACACCCACATCCCAGAGAGGCAAATATAACAAAAGTCACGAAGCAGTTTGGGTTGGAAAGACCCTATTGAGTTCATCTGGTCCCATCCCAACCTCAGAGTAGAGACAGTTTCCAAAAGGGTCACTCCTACGCTCCTTATACTTCCCAGACCTCCTTCTAAAGTAGAGACAGGATAACAGACACCATTATCCATAAAATAAACTCCATGCTAGAACACTCTATATGACAAAAGACTACAATTATTTCTCAGTCTCCTCTCAAAGCTCTCACAGAAATATGTAGTTCTTGGAGACAGAATGAAAAGCACCCTGCGAGAGCCAGATGGATTTTAATTTGTCCAAACCAAGAGTCTCCAGATTTGCATTATGCCAAGAACGTTCAGGTTATCTCCTGACTGCAAGAACAAGCAATTCAGCAGTTTCCAGATGTTTCTTTTACTGAGAAATTTTTAGTACACCTCCTGAGGCAAATTAAACATGCTTGTGTTGGAACATTAAAAAAAGGAAAAGTGAAAAAATGAAAGAGCAACACCTTGAATGGTGTCCTGTGGCCACAGGTTCTACAAGGACATATCACAAGCAGGCTCCTTCACACCCTCACACCAAAATCAGTCCTGTGAACACCACATGAATCCATCCTGCTGCCCAAAGGCAGCCCCTGAACTCTGTGACAGCCACAAGGCAATGCTGGGACTGTTCCATACTCACCACTCCAGGCAGCTCCACTCACTCCCAGGCTGTTCCACCGCTGGCATTCCTGCTCCAGACACACAAACCCACCCCAATCCTACTGCACCACAGGCCAACTCATCCCTTGACTGTAAATCAGAGCTGCTGAGCAGCTGCAAATCAAATTTCCCCTTCAATTTTCACCAGGACCAATGAAACCCCAGCACACTGAAAACTGACAGTAGCCACAGCCTAGGTTTCATCCAGGTGAAAGGACTTGTCTTGAGATTCAGCTCACAGTGATTTCTTTTACAAATGCAGCCCTTATCTCACATTTTCTTATGCTAGCAAGATTTGGAAACATTAATTGCCAGTTTGCAGGGGGAAAGGTCAGAAACGGTTCGAGCTACAAGCAAAACACAGTGCTCCATCTACAGCACACTCAGCAGAGAAAGCCCCAGAAATCTTGCACATCTCCAAAGCACACCATTCAAGCCCTCGAGCACTTCAGCCTGCTCAGCAATGATAAAGGTTTGAGCCCCTGCTGGCACCTTAAAAACAATTATCTCTCCCAAAAATCCCATTCCATGTAAAGCCACAGATATGACTGATCCCACGTTCTGAAAAGCCTCTTAACTTCTCCTTACACAACTGCCACTACAATACTGCACTAAGAGCCAGAAGCAACATCTGTTAAGTTGCAATCCTTCCCACCGTTTTCAATGCTTTAATGATTTTTGTGTCGGGTTTTTATCTATCAAAGGTTCACTCTCCGTCACTTCAAGTACCAAAGAGCAGTAGCTGCACTCAGTAAGAGCTGTTTAACTACCATCAAGACTCTTGGATGGGAGGAGAAAGCAAAAGCAGGAACAGCCAGCCCTCCAGAAAAATAATTAAAATTAATATATTTTTATTGTATAAGACAATCCCTGCCTGAAGCAACACTTGAAAATTGTGGAGAAACTTGAGGAAATTACCAATAAACCATCTGAGATCAGCTCTCCGGGTTTGAAACAGAACAAGAACTCACAATAAGAAGTTCAGAGTCCAATTAATTAGACCAAAGTAATCTAAAAATAAAATCTTGGGAGAGCAAAGAAATCTGGAAGTGTCACTTATTTGCTCTTTATTCTTCCTCTACTAATAGAGGTGAGTTTTCCACATGCACGGAGTTTCTTCCACATCCTAGATTTTGGCCATTAAAATTAGAGATTGCATTGATAAAATGTGCACTTTTAAAAGTACTAACCACATTAGGGATACGTGCAATTTACTGCAAGGCAGAATTTGTGGCCAAAGCCCCTTTTTTTCTAATAAGGTTGGAAGATTTACATCAAGAGTAAACTAATGAACAACTCAGATAATTCTTTAACTCATCCAGCTTTAACTCATTCAGCAACTCCATGTGCAAGTTCTCAAAATGGTCAAAGGCAAAAGACAAAGGGGAAATTTTGCATTTGGACTTCTCAGTTCCTCCAAGTATTTATAGTGTTGTATCTGAAAGAAAAAAGCTGGAGGAATATTTATGACTTGTACTTAAAACCAGCATTTTAGGCACTAGGAATGAGTAAGCACTCAGTAGAAAGATTTTAGGGTGCCAGACCAATCTCAAGACCTCTGTGTATTTATATTCACATTTATAATCTAAGGACTGAGAGAACAGATCCTTTTGGTGATTTATGAGCTGTGTGAGATCGAATGAATGGAAATCCAAGAAGCAACAAGTATGTACTGCTTGCAACACCCAAATCTATCTGCAGATAAAAGAAAGTGGTGATGAAAACAAGCAGAATTTTTAAAATTACAATTACATTCTCCCCAAAGGGAATAGAAAAAAAAAAAGAAAAAGTTAACTCATTCTCAATTTATCTAAAACCTCACTCCCTTGGAAATTATTAGTTCTGAAGGAAAAAAAAAGTCATTGTTGAAACCTTGGTTTATGCAAAAGTCATTAAAATTAATGAGAATATTTGATACTTTTTTTCAAGAAAAAAAATTTAATATATTTTTTCTGCATGAGAAAAATCTCTAGTCTCCCAGGAACAGGGTTAAGAAATAAACTATCAGGTATTGGAAGTCTCTGAATCAAATTCCAGCTTCAAATCCTCACTGAATTTTCCACAGCTCTTTTTATGAGTTACCTATTTACATTGTATAATAAAAGTTGTTTTTCAGCACAGTAAACTTTATTTACCCTGTTCTTTATGTCTAAGAAAATATACTTCAGCCCCATGCCGGAGCACACAGTTTCCAATATAAAGGGTGTAGGTCTGGTAAAGCTAGAAACTGGTTTTTACTGTTCTGTGACTGGGGCACATTTCAAGTGGCAGGTCCCCTGCAGCCTGCAATATTCAGAATTCTGTCTGAAGGAGCTCCTGAGGTCACGCTGGGCACCCTGCTCACAGTGGGACCCAAAGCCCGTGCACACCCAGACACGTGTGCAGCTTTGAACTGAAACTTTTGCCTTTTTAGACTAGATCTAGGTTTGAATGAAAATGTTAATTTCCTGGTCTAACTGGTGTTTAATTAAAGCGTAGCTGGTTCTTCACATCCACTGGCTCTGTTGGTGGGGGAGGCACAGATGGTGATGCTGTTTCATCACAGTTTTTCTCTCAGCATTTGATCCAAGGGTCCTCTCTTCAAAGAAAACAAACCAAACCCCCACCACTACTGCACAGAGCCCTCTACTCTGCCAAAACTCCCTGGGAAATTCAGTCAGCAGTGGAGGAAGCTTTTGGCTTTACTGAGCCTTAAAAAGGATAAAACCACGCAGAGGAAGAAGTGGCAATAGCCAGCATTTCCCTGGTACTGGGCAGCTCCTGATCAGAACCTGCCACATTAACACACCCCAACCCCCAAGGAAAAACCTCTCTGGGGGAGAGCACTGTTACAGGCTCAGTGCTATTTGCACAAACCAGTCTCAGTAAAAAGCACTGCTGGCGCTCCAATTCGCTTTCTCTAGAGTGAGGCTTGTAGCCACTGCAGTGCATTTGCACCTAATTTAGGGGTAACGCTTAACAAAACTCTGCACAGCATTTATTTGTGCTGATTAACCCCTGCAGGCAAGCAAGATCAGGGCACTGAAATCCAGGAATAGGTGTTGGGGCGACAGGAATGTGCACCAGGAGCATTCTCTGTACCATGACAGAGGATCCAAGTTCTCCTTGCTGTCACTCTAGGACACAAACAGCACGACACGGACAACAGCTCGTTCCAAGACAAACAAGGACTTTTAATGTCTGACTCCATCTCCTTATATACAAAATCCATGGGCCAGTGGCATTGGAGGATGACAGTGCCACCTTTCCAATGCCACTGGTCAACCCAGCAGTCCATCAGCTTTCTCCTCCTCCATAAAAGAATGTAAACAATAAGTTATTTGCACAAAGTGTGTGAGAAAGTTCTGGAGAAAAATGCAAACAAAGAAGGCTTTTAGAAAACTTGAAAAAATCAGGGCGACACCTTTCAGAGAGCAAGACAGGAGCTGGCACTATTAATTGATAAGATCAATTACACAGCCTGCTTATCAACTGATATTAGCTCTGATAAAATAAAAGGGAGTGAACTGATAAAAGGGAATGAACTGCAGTGTTTAAACGGGGATCTGCAAGTTTCATCCCTTGGGTTCTGCACCTGATCCTGACCTTAACACAGCTTCACGTGGCTCCAGGTCCCCTCCCTGTGCACTTACAAAATGACAATTTTACTCAATCAGCCAGCAGGAGTAAAACAAGGAGGAAAAAGAGAGCAGTTAGTCTTTGGGGAAAGCCTCTGGGAGCCTCAACAAGCCCATGGTCTGTACTTCACAATAGGGGAGTGTTGTGCAGAAAAAGAATTAACAGAAATGAAATTTAAATATAAAATTAGACTGGTAGGCTGGTGTGTTGGTTGAAGTTTTTGGGTCTTTTTTGTTGGGTTTTTTTGTCCTAACAAGTTCTCAGAGCCAGAATTAGGTGTGTTGTTCTACACAGTTATTTTCAAGCACCCTTCATCATCTTGACTAATGATTATGAAATGTAAAAACTGCAAGGGACAGAAAATTCTGCTCTGAAACATTGCCATTTCTTTCCCAGCTAGCCAGCAGAGATTAAATATCCTCACAACATCTAATGCAAAGGCACTTTTCAGCTCTTCTTGAAAGTTAACTGACATTTGCCTATTCTTTGTTAAATTCCTACAGCCCACAGGTACTACCCAAAATCTGGGCCATGATTAAATCTGTTTCATGAGGAAACTGTTCCACATAGAGCTGAATGCACAGTGAGACACACCCTTGAACTAAAACTGCTGTTAAAGCCTTGTCACCTTACCAGGTGACGTGTACCAGGTAAACGAACCAAGAGAAAAAGCATTATAACATGATTTGGCTGTAACCCAGCAGGAGGCCAGATATTATCTTGGTTCTCAACAGAAAGAAAACATCATGGAAAGCAGCTTTGGTGCTCTGAAGAGCTCTGATAGCCTTCATCTCTCAGCCTGTTGAAAAATATGTTGGCCTTGACAAAAAATGTGTGTCGGTCTTGCTAAGCAGAGCAGCTACTTGGATTTGGGCTTTGTTAAAAACAAAAGCAGCAAATTGCTCTGAAAAGATTAATTTTGTTACAAAAGAAGCTGAATGTTTAATATCACGTTCTGAACTTACCCTGCTTTCATTATGCTGCCCCTGTAGCCTGCAGGGTGATACAACACACGTGTAATACACCTCAAAGTTGTCCGAGTGAAATCAACATCAGAAAAACATCAGCCAGATTCTCAGAGCTTTATTAGTAGAAATAAAGGAAATAGCAAAGGTCAGTGAGGTTTGTAAAACAGGACAGCATCCAAACAGACTGATTGCATGTGTTAGGTGTTATTTTTGTGACCAAACATTCCCAACTTCTCACCGGAAACAAATGCTATTTGTGATCCCAAGCAGCAAAGAAACTGCCAGCCAAATTCAGCAATTTTTTTTTCCCCCCTTGGTGAATATTTACATCCCAGCACTTTACTTCGTCCTCTTTATTACTCTACTGCTCATCTCAAAGTCAATGGTTTATTTCTTGCTGCTTGAAATGCTACATTTCAAACGGGTGTGTGAATTCAAAGCCAGTCCCTCTGCAGAGTGCAGCAGATCTGTAGTTAAGAGCACCCTCTAACAGATGGAGAGGAGTTTGACTGAGGCAGGGCTGCACCTTCACGAGGCAGCCCACAGGAATCCTCACTTCTGAGCATCCTCACTGAGAGAGAGGATCCTGCTGAGAAACACAGAGCAGAAATAATTATCAGCACTCCGGAGCAGCAACAGGGACTTGGCTTAATGGTGCTTGGAGAGTCAGATGAGTGTGCTGTGGATGCTTTGGGCACCAGGAAAAGAATAATCAGCATTTAACTGAGCTCATAAAATTCGGTCTGAGCTAGGACTTTTCTGTTCCAGGGAAAAGAGGCTGGAACACGGGCAGGTTTAATAATATTAATTAATTGTTTGTTTTCCCGTTCTTCATACACTATGTAATACATATATTTATCTTTATACACTATGGCACGGATTTTAGTAACTGGGAAATCTGCCTTCAGATCTCGCAGTAAGGAGGATATAACAGAACTAAGTCTAAAAAGGTTTTCAGAGTTAATGAGTATATCTGAGAGGGCCACAAATATAATTCACCTTGATATAACCAAGACTTCTCTGCTGTTAAAAATATAACTCTAAACCCAAAGAATATGCATTGATAATGACAAAAACTTTATATTTTTAGGATTTTTGCTGCAAAGTCACTTTGAAGAAAGAAGCAGCTTTCCTTAAAACCAAAGGCAAGAATATTATCATCATAATTAATGGGTCCTACAAAAGAAATCTTCATCCCATAGTGTCGTGGTTTCATTGTGAACCAGACAGGAAAAAAACTATCAATTTGGGTTGCCAAAAGAAAAGGAATTTTGTAATCAAGAGCAAAGCAGGTTTAAACTTGAAAAGAACAGACTTTTATTAACTAATACAAAAAGGAAAGAAGGAGAAGAAAAAAAACAACTAACAAACTCTTAGAATTAGAATGAAACCTTTCAAACATTCTTCCTCTATTACCAAAATTTCTCTCACTCTCATTAACAACATACAGAAATTACATTTAGAAACTTTCAGTCAGTTTTTCAATTCCAGAATAGTCTTTCTTCAATTCTGCTAGAGATTGGAGCATCTTTTACTCGCTATGGAACTAAAAACTGAAACAAAACAAGACAAAACAAACTTTTCATGATAACAGCCGCCCGGAAAACATTTATATCATGAAAAT
>WAAG01093410.1:36648-93628 GCA_013390105.1 Tichodroma muraria
CTCGGTCTCATTAGGGTTAAATTAGTCCAGAGTAAACTCCACTCAGAAAAGCCATCCCCGCCCGATCTGCGTGATCTTTCCTGGCTCCAAGACAGCCCTGAGGAAAATTCTCTCACCGACCATGCTCAGGAGAAGAAAACTTGAATTCCATCAGCCAGATATCAGCAACGAAGCTCACAGTTTGGCTCTGCGGTCTTTTTTTCCTTGTTTCCCGGTCAGCCTGACTTGCTTCCCCCTCCCCCCCAGGCCCGACGGCCACGTGGGGAGAGGGGGAGCAGAGAATGTTCGGCAGGAGCTCTTACCTGAGCCTTTGCCGGAAACCAAGAGAGAGCTGATTCCCGGGTTTGCATTTAAAAAAGGTGTATCGTAAAAGGCGTACCCACGCTTTCATTGGTTTTATCAAATGTCAGTAATACACATTGGCCAATCACGGCCAAACTACTACACATAGTCACGTTTACTTGGCAGCAAAGTCCCACAACCTCAATGAACCTCAAGGACAGTGCAATTAAAGCCCCATACCTTTAACTGTGTTAATTAAATGTAGTCCTGAATAACTGATGGCAGAAAAAAGGTGCAAGAGAGTTGAGGGGTGTTTGCTGTTTTCCTATTAAAAGTCAGAGTAAATAAAGCACTGGTTTTGTGTGCCATGTACTCCCAGGCACTATTTAGTCTATTTACAAGAAAATCAAATTATGCAGGACAGAACAGGCTTTACTGCACATGTGGTGGCAAGGAATGTACTCCCGGCACTATCACCCTTCGACAGGACACTCCTGGTGTCATTCCATCCTTTAGAAATGAAACACACTTGGAAACGTGGGATTCTCCCTAAAACCAAGCAAATAATTTGCATGGAAATCTTTAACTTCAAAAAAATTACACATAAAATGGGACTTTATCACAGCATTTACCTTCTGGATGCCTTCAACACACACAGTTTGAGAACTGGTGACCGGAAAAGCTCTGTGGGAAACTCAATTTTTATTCTCTTTAAGCTGAACCAGCTCAGTTTTGTAAATACCTGATTACAAGCGTTTAAAACACTCAGAACGTGCCAATGAGCAAAGAGTGAAGTATAAAGTTCATGTTAGGGGTAAAGTATGTGTGATCTTGGCCCTTGGAAGAGACGAAATCTAATCCAGATTTACATTTCAGCAAAGATGTAGCAAACTAATAACTTTTACAAATTGCAGGAAGATTCTTAAACCAGAAGCATTTACTGAGATTTTCTTGCAAATTTGCCTGTCAATAAAATGCTGGTTAAAAGATTCTTATTGAACACTACATCAACAGAAGATAAATACTAAGCCAGAGGAGAGCTTCTTTATGATCTTATGAGGAGTTTTGAGGAGGCAAGTAGTAGATAGAAGACTCAGGCATTTAAAACGACTTAACATAGGGAATGTGTCATTTCAATTACTCTGGAAAAAGAGAATTTTAATTTCAAAGCATTGCTCAGTGGAGATCTAACTCTTTTCCTATTTATTATAAGATGCACAGAAGTGTTTTTTATAGCATTGACTGGTGTATTGATTAATTTCTAAAATTCATGTTCCAGACCTAACAAATTGTCTTAGTCTGTGGCATCCCAAAAACACAGCAAGTTTTCTCAAGCAGTTCATCACTCGTGTTCTATCAAGAGAATTCCAGGTTCCTTTTATTTGTACTCAAGTTTTTCACCGAGATGCCCAGAATAACAATGATGTTGATTAGGCATCAACCACTCCAAGGCAAACCTGAAGAGCTGCAATTTAACTGAATGTTAATTGAACACCTGGAATGTAATACAACAGGTACATAAAAGCCAAAATATTTTAATCTTACAAAGGAATAGCTGGAAACTCACTGGAGGCAGAGAGTTCCCATCCATTCTGGATCTGGGGAGTGAAGGTGACACCATACCATTTTCACAGTATTTCCATCACAGGCTGTGACAATGCACAGAGAAATCTCTGTGGCAAAATGCCAACATCCATTTCCCCTACTGGGAGAAGGAAATGAAATGCAAAGGTGTCAGGTCATGTAAAAACAACCTTTCAGTGTTGTTTAACAACGTTCAGATGAAGCACATTGTATTAAAATGAGTCATCTGTCAGCCGCAGCGTGTGCTGGAGCTGTGTTTTCATAACACTGCTTTTCCAAACACAAACCCGCTGCAGAACAAACAGCCCCCCACACAAAGGTACTCCCTGAACAGAAGTGACACTGGTGCAAGTTCCACGTGAAAAAGCAGCAGCCTGGTTCTGCACGAGCTGGGGTTAACGTCAGCCAGTGCAGAGGAGATGAAGGCACACCCAGAACAGCTTTTGAGCAGATTTTGGCATGTCTGCTTTTGAGTAACACAGCAGGAATACCAATAGGCCAAGAGGAATTTTAACTCAGCTATTGATAACAGTTTAAAATCCCATGACAAACCCAGTGCTTACAGCACAAGCTAGATGAAGTTTTGATTTCAAATTAAAGTCAAAACATGGTAATTTTCAAGCAAGTCTGGCCTGTAATGATGCTTTTTCCCTTAGGGAAATGACCCAGACAATTACTGGCAAGGGGGAGAGCAGGAGCAAAGGGAATTGAAGATGTACAGACAACGGAAATGTAAAATTGAAGGGATTTTCTTGTCCTACAGAACCTCACCAGAGCCATGTACAAAGTTCACTGGAGTGAACTGCTTGTCAGAAGCCAGGCAAGGATCAAAGAGTCAGAAATCAGATGACAAGCACAGCTGATTGAATTGTGTGAAGGAGATGGAACAAAATCATGGGGAGAAACGTGTAAAAAACTCATGTGATCCTACATTTTGTTAAGAAGCCTATTGAGAATATGCACTTTCTCCCTGCTCCCTGTACTCTTTCTACATCAGAGCAGCTGAAAAATCCAACAGTCATTAAAAACTCGCCATTCCATTCTACACAAAAAAGGAAATTCATATCAAATGCTGTGCAGGAAGGAGGCTACAGCATAAAATGTGCCTCGTGCGATTTAAAGCTTAAAAAAAACAAGGATGAATGGAGTAGGTTGCCTTTACAAAGTAATAGGAAAGCAATTTCTTATAGTTCAAACTGTGTTTTAGGCATTTAATGAGGTAGGGAGGTTGAGCACTCACTCTGAGGATACTTTAGGAGTGATACTGCAAGGACACTAAAATGTTTATGCTACACATGTATAAAATTGTTACATAACTCCCTGGATCATAACTAATAATACCCACTAACACCATTAAGGCAGGTGGACTTATTGCTGCCCTGCTTTTCCAATAAATCCTATTTAGTTTCCTTGAATAAAGACAGACTAACCCAACTGCAGTTTCACAAAATTGGGGTGATTCTTTGATTTTCTGTCCAATTCACTGTCACTCAGGACTTACAGGGTCCTTCATCTTGCCAGCCGAAGTCCTTGGCAGAAATGATGTTTTACTCTGATGTTTAAAGTACCACAGGAATAGTGGGAAGAGGAACTCAGGCAGTTCTTTAATACCAGCAATGAAAGTTAACATAAATATGCATAAACAGAATTCATTTTACTTGGACTGAAATAAACTGTGGGGGAAGGAAATTGATTTCTCAGTTGCTTTTCAGTCTGCTGCTGAATTCCTTTTCTCTGAGTTGGTCTAAATTCACAATTCCAGTCTGGTTTTCCTGAATGTTCAATAATTACTGTGAGCATGGATTTGGAAGTTTTGGGTGTTAAAAGAATGAGGGTTTGGATTTGTCTCACCTATGATTGATGGAAGACTTACAGAAATAGGAATTTAATCTAGATTTGTCATCTCAGTGCACATGACTGAATGCAATTTTACTGCTGTCATCTGAAAAGTTATGTAATGTTTCAACCTCAGAAGAAAATGACAGTATTTATAAAATACGTTTGTATTTAAGACTAGCCACAACTTTCTGAAAATATAATGCTAAAAATAAAATTTCATCAAGCATTTTCTTAGAAAAATCTGTTATTAGCTAATTTAGAACAAGATTATTTTATTGGAAGTAAGAATTAAAACAATGCTGTACACATTGATTTCTTTTAAAGATTTTAAAAAGTCTCTTTAAAAGAAACTTCCCTAAGGAAGGGGCGGTAACTGACAAGGAAATGGATAGCATTTGGATTTTTCTATTATTATGCACAAGCTCTTTAACATCAGTAATTTCAGATGTTGTGAAAAACAAAGGGTTCTTCTCAAGACCTTTGTTCTAAGCAGATTATGGCTCCAGTACAATAGAGTTAAAGAACCTATGTAAAACATCAGGTAATTGAAAAATCACTCCATTTTATCTTTGTTAAAGGATGGGGGGGGAAAGTTGGATTATTCTATTATAGAATAATAGAATAGTATTATTTTAATTATTAATTATTGATTTAACTATTTAATAAATAAATAATTTGATAATATTTAAATAATATTCTATTTATCTAATTATTATTAATTATTAATTTTAGAGTATTATAGAATATTCTAAAAATGTTCTATTTTTTTTTTAAGCTGAACACGCTCAGGAAAGCTGACAAATATTCAAGATGAGTCTAACACTAAGTATTCTACCTTTTGAAATAATGATTCTGTTGAACAGTCACAAGGCAGAGGAAATGGGAACATGGGTGCAGATTTAAGCTCAGTGGCTGCAGTAAAAAATGCTCCCCTAAGTAAAGTTGTCTGATAAATCTGACAAGAAAAGACTCAAAGCAATAGTTATCCTGATGCCACTGAATGATAATGAAAATAAATATTAGAAATAAATATTTTCCTCCTCACTCTACTAAAATAATGCAGAAGTGAAAAGGCTGTAAAAAAGAATCATTAATGAAAACACACCAATAAATGATATTCTGAGGGTATGACTCAACATGTTTGTTAGACACAGGTATAAAAACTGCAATAGATGGAAATATTTAAAAATAAAGCTCGAAATCTTCATAGGATCTCCTTTCCATGCTGTGCTTTAACTCTGTCTCCTATTGTTACATTCAGTAACTAAAGGAAATGCTGCTGGTTCAAAACTATAATTACATTTATCATACAAGCACTGTAGATATTCCAGTCCAGAATCCAACAAAAATCCGGTCCGGGTTTTCCGGGCAACCGACTCCGGTCCGGACTCCGGCCGGAATCCGGTCCGGGTTTTCCAGGCAACCGACTCCGGCCCGGACTCCGGCCGGAATCCGGTCCGGGTTTTCTGGGCAACCGACTCCGGTCCGGACTCCGGCCAGAATCCGGTCCGGGTTTTCCGGGCAACCGACTCCGGTCCAGACTCCAGCCGGAATCCGGTCCGGGTTTTCCGGGCAACCGACTCCAGTCCGGACTCTGGCCGGAATCCGGTCCGGGTTTTCTGGGCAACCGACTCCGGTCCGGACTCCAGCAAAAATCCGGTCCGGGTTTTCTGGGCAACCGACTCCGGTCCGGACTCCAGCCGGAATCCGGTCCGGGTTTTCCGGGCAACCGACTCCGGTCCGGACTCCAGCCGGAATCCGGTCCGGGTTTTCTGGGCAACCGAGTAATTCTGGTTATTTTTATCAGTTCTCTTTTAAAATTGGCAGTTCTGGGAGGTAACATTTAAAACATGCATAATCCATTCTAATGAGGTTCCAGAAAGCACCATTCCCAGGCCGGAGATGTTTGGAAGGAATCTGCCTTGAAAGATAAATTTTGTAACTGAAGATTTGGTGTTAGGGACTCCTCGTTCGTTCTTCTCCCCCCGTATCCGACTGCCCCCGAATGCGCTCATCGTGGGTCTTTTCAAAGCCACAATAAAAGGCCAGAAATATTTTTTTTTTTTTTCCCTGTGGGCTGTGCCACCAAATAACATCACTGCTGTCAGTTAAAACTCCGCTTCTCACTTCCTGCCGGTGGAGTCTGGGTTGACACGTGGCCCGTTTAGTTCATTCCATGCCTTGCTTGCTTTGTCAAAAGAACTCGGCATCAGAAGAGTGAAAATGTCCAAACTCAGCAGTTGCAAGCATCTCCCTAATCCTTGCAGATGTTGCAAGCTTTGAGGAATGACTCCCACCTTTTCCTAACCTATTTCTATGATCCTTTCCAAGATGTACTTGATCACGTAATGTTGGAGATGGGTTTTACTGGAATATTTCTATTACTTCTTTTGGCCCAATTGTAATTTTGTACTCTTTGCTTGTCTTGTAATATACTTTGAATTAAAGTGGATTTAAAAAAAAAACAACTTTCAACTTTGATACCTGTAAGTGGCTTGAACAGGCAACATTTAGTTTATTAATTCATATTTAGGCTTTTTCCACTTTTTGTTCAGATTTTCTTTCATAATATTGTTAAAAATCCCCTAAGTCTATTGAAACGAGATTTCCTTGCCTTATCCACATTTCATATGTGCAGAAATCATTTCAGTGTGTTAGGAGGTCAGTCACAAAATACTTCAGGATGGAAGGGGCCTCTGGAAATGTCCCAGTGAAAGTTCTGCTCAAAGCAGGGTTACCAGCAAAGCAAATCCCGGCTGTTTCCAGCCAGGTTCCAAGTACCACCAGAGCTGGAGATCCATAAACACTTCAAGTTAGAGACTGCTCTTGTTATCGATTACTCTTTTATGGCCAGGAAATATTTTCATTGTTGCCATTTCTGTCTTCTTCTTGACTCTTCACCTGCTTTTATCTCCTCTCGCGCCAGAGAGGAGTTTGTCATTTCTGTAACTCCCATTCCCATTATTTCTGTAACTCCAGAGCTGAAAAGGCTGACATCAACTGCTGCTTTTCCCAGCTCTGCTTTCCAGGTTCAGCACATCCAACCTCTTCCTCCTCTCCTCACACCTCATGTGCTCAGAAGAAAATGACTATTTATATATACAATGGTATATAATACTAGCCACAACTTTCTGAAAATATGATGCTAAAAGTAAAGTTTCATCAATCATTTTCTTACAAGAAATGGGTTATTAGCAGATTTAGAATAGAATTATTTTATTGGAAGTAAGAATCAAAACAATGTTGTACACATTTATTTCTTTTAAAGACTTTAAAAAGTCTCTTTAAAAGAAACTTCCCTGAAGAAGGTGTCCTGGCTTGGCCCTGATTCGCCAATTTCTAATACTGACACATGACTAAACCACTGGAAAGAGTAGATACGCCTTTTTTGCACACCTTTTAAGACCGAAACTCCAGGAATTGCTCTCTTTCTCTTCCGGTGTGAGCACAGCTAACAGACCAGCCCCGTCCTTCCAGCATGGCCAGGCGGGCTCTCCCAGCAGGGCCGGCCCCCTGCCTCTCCTGCAGCACCGGCTGAGCCGGATTTTCCCCCATCCCCCGGCCCACGTGGTGGGGTGGGAAGTGGGGAGCAGGACGGACCAGGCCCGGCTCCCCCGGCCCATGTGGCGGGGTGGGAAGTGGGGAGCAGGATGGACCAGGCCCGGCTCCCCCGGCCCACGTGGTGGGGTGGGAAGTGGGGAGCAGGATGGACCAGGCCCGGCTCCCCCGGCCCATGTGGCGGGGTGGGAAGTGGGGAGCAGGATGGACCAGGCCCGGCTCCCCCGGCCCATGTGGCGGGGTGGGAAGTGGGGAGCAGGATGGACCAGGCCCAGCTCCCCCGGCCCACGTGGTGGGGTGGGAAGTGGGGAGCAGGACAGGCCCTGCAGCTCCCAAGCTGGGGGAGGAAAGGACATCAGCCTTCCCAGTGCGACTGCTGAAGAATCTTCTTAGCACAGCAGCAAGTGACCAAGAAGCTGTCCCAGAGCCGCTGAGACCAAGGGGTGGCTCTGCAAGACCCAAGTGAGACTTTAACCCTTTCTTGACCAGATGAAACTTTCAAAACATAAATCCTCCCGAGCGAGAGAAAAAGACACCGAAGGAGATATGAAGAAACACAGTGTGAGACCTAAGTCAGGAGAGTGAGAGAAGAACTTTAGGTTGGAAGGAAGACTGAAGGAGTGGCTTAGGCTGGACTTGTCTTGTAAGGCCATAGAGAATGGAGTAACTACTCCTGTAACATATAAAATGCTTTTAGGGTAATACAAAGTTCTAGTCGGAGCTGTGAAGTGATGTAACTGTCATTTAACAGAGAAATTTGAACAGAGGAAGACCAAGAAAGAAAGAGACGACACCCTCTGCCTAGTGAGAGAAGAAGACTTCTGTTTCTTGAGATGAAGATGAAATAGATGAAGAGAACTTTTGTTACTAGAAAAAATCATCCTTAAATTGTACCCTAATAAGCTGCAATAGCCCATGAGCGGCTGTGAAAGGCTGTCTCATGGGAGGGGCTTCACAATGACAAATTTCCTTTCCCCAAGTGGGCCATTGGTGATGTATGAGAACTGGTATCTTGTGGAAGATCTCTCTGTGGTATACAAGAGAGACTCCTCTCCCTTGATGAATTGAGAAATGATTATTCTAGGGGTAGTACAGACTGAAAATCCCAGGTTTTGTCTTTTCATGTTGTCAGTAGAAAAGTAAACGGTGGGGGGAGGAGAAGTGTTTTTGAAGGTTTCATTCTGATTCTTGTTCTTTTTTTTCTTTTAGTGTTAGTTAATAAAGTTTTTTATTCAAGTTTAGGCCTGCTTCGCTCTTGATTAAGAAATTTCAAATTAGCAACCTAAAACCACAACACGAATTGTTGTTTCTGCCTGGTTACGAACTGAAACCGCGACGGAAGGGGAGTAACTGATAAGAAGTAACTGATAAGGAAATGGATGGTTCTTTGTGGCCTTCTGCTGAACTTGCTCTCGCTTGTCATGAGGGGATCTCGACCTGGCCTGCCCACTCAGGATGATGTCCTAAAAGTGCTGAATAAGGACGAAAGAAACTCAGTTCTTGTATATTGCATCAAACCCTCTGAAATCTTTTAACACAATTTTGACATCATTTTCTTTCATTTCTGTATCAGCAGTGCTTTTTGTTCATATACCAAAGGATCTAGAACTTTCATTTGTCATTTCAAGGTGGCAAGGGATAGAAATTTTGCTATTTAGCTATGCTGTTTTCTGAGATGCAGTTCAAGTTTGGGTGAACACTGAATAAAATCAAGTAGTAAGTGGTAGGATTAGGTTTTTTGGCAGGGAGCTTTTTGAAAGAGGGAGAAGAAGATTCCAGCTGAAGTGTGAATATAAAAAAAATATGTCCTTTGTTCTATACATTAAGAATTTAAAGAGAAAGTTCAGAAATCCAGAATAAAGATTTTTGCCATTTAATTTTTGTCAAGTGTCACTGTAAACAGAGTGATTTGGCTTTTATGATACAATTATTAATTGCATGAAATAAGTGCTGCTTTGGTCATCTCTGAAAATCTTGGCAAGGCTGAGAGCTATAAATCTTTCAGTTTCTGTGTCAAATTCTGCCCTGATCACAGTGGCTGAAGCCTCTGAGAGAAGATGAAGTGTAGCATATATGTCTTTAGAATTAGTCTGCTCTCTCTGTCACGGGACTCAGCCCTGGCAGGAGGATGCTCTGGGATACATAAATCAGGAACTAACCTGGATGTGTCCTGATTTGGGATGCTGGAATCCAGCTGTCTCTGTGGTAATATGTTCTTTAATGCTTCATTGAGCCTGTTCTCACAGAAATGAAAATGCATGTGTTTGACATGCTCCTGTGCTTGGCTGGTTGATCAAAATAGATTTTTCTCAGCCTTTTTTTTCTCACTCATCTTTTCATGGGCATCATTATCCATTACTTAAAATTATTCTGAAGCTTCGTTCCCAAACTTATTTGAATACGCCTGTATAATCCACACAAAGCAATGTCCTTTTGGACATGAGATAAAAAATTAATAGGGCTTCAAATTTTTTAACAGTTGGCTCCAGCTGCTGGATTTCTTCCTGTATTAAAATCACTTAAAATCTCTTTTTAGTTCTGTTCAGAAGGCAAATTATCGAGGAAGGCTAGATAAAGCAAAACTGGCAGATCAAGTATTTCCTGGTGAGATGTGTGTATTTTAAAATATGCAGTTCGTGTAAAACATGCATAATCTATTCTAATGAGATTCCAGAAAGTACCATTCCCAGGTCTGAAACATTTGGAAGTGATAGGAAGGAATGTGCAGCTTCAGATGGGAGCCTGGCTCCTGTGAAATTAGGGGGCAGTTATCTGTGCAGTCCAGAACAAAATGTACCTGTTACTGTCCAACCTGCTTGTACTGCAGCATAGGGAAAATGTCCTTTTTTAAATTAAAATTAAAGAAGAACAAGAAGTTGAGCCATGTTTTGCTAAATATCCCATATTGCACTGTAAAATCACCGTGGTACGGAGTTCCTCTTCCTCTGCTTTCCTTTCCAACTCCATGTGATAAAAGCTAGGAGAGAGAAGAGCAATTCTGTTACCAGTATTTTGGAGGCTGAAAGATGTTAATGGCTTTTTTCTGGCATTAGGCAAATAGTCTGACAGGACAATGAATCATTTTTAAAATCTCTGCTCCCACAGTATAAAAGCAGAACACTTCTATGTTCTGCACATTTTAAAATTTTCAGTAAGATAAATGATGTTCTAAGAGGAATGATTATTTGGCTCAGAATTGCACTATCCTTTTCAGTAATAATTCATTTTCAAAATATTTGAAATTTTTACTTGATGATAGGTAGTGTCCTGGCTTTGCCTCATATTTACTAATATATTACTGGTATTCTGTTAATTAATCCATCTTTTCTGGTTGTCTGAATCTAAGAAAAACTTTGGAATATTACTTAGGACATTACATGCTGTGAACACAGAATTCCACAGGCAAATTAAGCAGATACTGGATCTATTTATGTCAGACAGTCCAGCAGAAAGAACCATGGCCCTGAATAAACCCGAAATTTGAGAATGCAAATGAGAGATTTCCTAAACGGGACCCCTGGGGCAGCTGATGATGGGTATTGAAATGCGAGCTGTATCTTGAGTCTTTGGGTTATTTTTTTTGTTTTGGTTAGGTTTGGGTGTTTTTTGTTGGATTTTTTTGGGGTTGCATGAGGGCATTTCTAGCATTTCTAGCAAATGTGAGAAAATGACAAAGATTCTGCCAAAAAAGAGCAAACGTATTACATTTTGTCAAGCTTTTATCTGTCCTCTGGAACAAACTGGAGTTCAGATATGGAGTTCAACAAACTGGGATCTCAGGAACATAATTGAATTTGATTTTCTGAACCCCTCTGCCAGTGAAGCAGGAGCAGCCATCCCTGTCCCTGGGCTGGCTGTGCTGTTTAAGTGACGAGGTTTCAGTGGATACCCTGTGAGAGGATCCAAACTTCTCACATCAATTCTTGTCCCACTTGAGGCACAACATTGCTGACAATTTCCAGGAATACTCGTGAAGTCACCTTGTGATTTGAAATGATATGTAACTTTTAAATCACAGCGTATAAGTAATATAAAACCAAAAAATATCTGATGTCTTTACATTACAGTTATATCAGTATTACAACCAGCAGGAAAATCCCTCCTTTCCTAGCTTGCCTATCCTCTCTTTTCCCTTTTTTTCCCATGTACCTGCTTGTGAGGTGCTGCGGTGACAAAAAATTAGCCCTCATTTGTTTGTTATTTTAAAAGATAACTGCAAACTAAGGAAATAAGAACAGCAATTACTGTGGAAGCTGAGTAAGAGGCAGCATGTAAACGAGGAGGAGACGCAAATATATCAAAACAGAAAACACTTTTTTTTTTTGTCGCACGAACCTCGAGGTGTCTGTGGCCACAATTTGCAGGGACTGATTGCCTTTTGTAATTTTCCAACACAGTCCTACTGTAAGCAATCAATACCTGGGCTGGGGGAAGCTTATCCCATTGACCAAACCTGTAAGACTGATCACCTGAATCAGTGCTATTTTTAGGAGTAATTCATCAAGGTTGGGCAGACACCGTGGTGCCTACAATAACATTAAAATAACTTTAAAGCCTCCCCTCTCTTCCCTGTCACAGTCAATCTTGCTTCAGTCTTTTACAGCTTGGAAAGAATTAATCCATGGAGGTAAGCAAGGCAAGGACAGGGTGTGTTGCCAAGTCTCAAACTCACAGAAGCCATTTGGCATCTCCTAATAATGAGCAGAAAGTCCCTGGGTGACCCAGGCCAGGTTTCTGCAGGGTCAGCTGGAAGGAGTTCCCCAGTTTGGTGGAGTTCCATGAGGCAGCGCTTGGTTGCAGAGCAGCTGCTGCCCCCAGGAAAAAGCAGCAGCAGAGTCCTTTTATTGTCTCTGATCCCTCCTGATCCTTGGGGTAGAAGTTGCCCCACACTATTCCTTCTTTTCCCTTAGTTCCTAGAAGATGGAGAAAAGAAAACTGGGGTTTCTTGGAGGGAAGAGGGGATGGCTTTTTGCAGCATGGCAGCAGGAAAGGAGGATCTGGATCCTAGAGAATGATGGAGATAACAGGGCTGCTCAGAGAACATGGGAGACATCCTGCAAAGTCCAGGAGGGGGATAAAAGAATTTCTTTCATTGAAATGGGGGAGGGGAAAGGGATCTTAGAAAAAAGATTAATAGGATAGGCTGGGGAGGAAATACAGAGCTCTAAACCACTTATCATCTTGTGAAGTTTCTGACAGTCCCTTGAGCCTGACTGACCCTTATTTAACAGAAGCTCGTTGTAATTCCTTTGTGCTTCTGTGTCCTGTTTTTCATCAATGATACTGCGTGAAATTCCATGACTGCCTGACACTCCTCGTGCATGGGATATCATTGTTCACTCACTCCTGTAGTAACTGCTCGTGTTCTCCAGTTGCCTTTGAATTTTGCATAATTGCAGAGCTTCCCCAGCCCTTATTACACACCTGAGAGCTCTCTGACTGTGAAAGGAACATCCTGTCATTCATTTCCCACCTCTGCTTCCTCTGCATTCAAGAAGAAATAAATAGATCAAGCTACAATTAAAACTAACCAAGTCATGTGGGCTTTCCTGTTCTCCTGAAAGCATTTTTTCATGGACTCAAGACTCACAAAACTTAGTGAGAAATAGGAGCAAAATTATTTGTTAGCTGCAAACCAGGGCAGAAGCCCCTTGCTCTAACACAGTGCAGCTGACTGTGCTGCACCTTTCTCAGAAGAAAAATATAACCCATGTTCTTGTTTACCAGATTTCTTTCTGAGCCATGGAAATTACTGTGAATGAGTATAAAAATGACAACAGAGAAATTGGATGTTCTGAGATGGGAGTTCAGAGGCAATTCCAGCTGCTCTTTTAACAAGAAAAGAATACCAGATTTCTCACTGTGTGATTATACAGGCATTCTAGACGATTTTTATTTGTTCTTGGTTTAGAATTCTGTTTCTTAAGTTGATTTATGCCTGAAGCTGGTTGCTGATGTTAGGAAGACCAAGTCAAAAGAATAAATTCCTGTGGCTTGGGAAGCTTCAGTGCAGACTGTTTAATGGTTGATTATTATGGATCATTAAACTCCCTTCTGAAATAGTGTTAGACTGGTATATGGGGGGGTGTTATTGATCTGAATTAATTTAATGTATACTGGAACCAGATGAGATGATTTCATAAGGGATGTATTGATTATTTCCATCTTTCTGTGATACTTTAAAAATTTTGGTTTTAAAAGTGTTCACAAGCAAAGCTTTTTGTACTTATCCTGTTCTACAGAACGGAAAGGAATTGAAGCTACTCCTTTAACCACAGCAGAGTATTTCTTAACCACAGTAGAGTATTTCTTTGTCTTTAGGGATGTTCTGTGTTATTGGAAGTTCTCTGTTGACCTCCCTTTCAACTCTGAAGCTTTGGTTTTACTGTGGAAGTTAAAGAGATTATGATTTAATTATAACCTGTGAGGCAACATGGATTATTTTGGAACTGCGTGACAATGAAACAATGATAATTACATGGTAGTTTTTGTTACAAACCTGCTATGTCCTTGCCATGTGCATCTTGAGATGAACATCACTGCAGCTCAACGTAAGCCAGGCTGGTGAGTGTGATAAAATGGGAATACATTGAAATAACACAGGGGAATACACTGAAAATAATACATGAAATAGCAAACACGGGAATACATTGAAATAACACGGGGGAGAGCTGTGTTCATGTGAGAGCCAGACAGTTCAGCCTTGAGGCTTTGCAGTTACTCTGGGAAATAAATTATCAGGGTAAGAGGCTGCAATTTAGTGAAGGTAGTGAAGGAAGAGGGAATCCAGTGGTTCTCTTCAGGCAGGGCTGCAGACCCAGGGCTTGGGTTGGTGTCGAGCTGCTGCCAGCTAGAGCAGGTTTTCTACTGGAGGAGAGAAGCCAAATTCTGCTTGGATGAGGGGATTAGTATTTGAGGAGAACATTCCCCTACCTGCCTCAGATTTTACTCTTTCTTTGCTCCAATGTGAAAATCTTAGGAGGGCAAACCATTGCTAACACTGTGCTTTTATTTTTGATTTCTGCAGCAAGCAGCAAAGAAAATTTTGTCAGCTTAATCAGCCAGTATTATGTAAATGTGGGGGAAATTACAGTAGTTGATGTTTGAAGAGGGTTGTCAGCAGTGAAAGTGTTTATAATGTTTGATAAAGTTACGGCTCTTTTTTTTTGCAAACAAGTAAAAATAAAGCATGCATCACCACAATTTTCCATCCATTTAAGTTTTAGATTCCCAGTGAAACTCAAATTGAACTGTATCAAGTTTTGTCTAATCAGTGCAAGTAGCTGAGCAGTGTTTAGTGCTAGTGTAATATATTTTTGTATGGATTTTGTTCACTCTTTTCAACTGTTGAAAAAATAATGAACAAAATGAAGGAGAAAAAAAAGCTAGAACTGCATTAGCTGTGGTGGGGGCAATTTGTGCCCAAGGAATGGTGTGTTCACATGGAAGGAGACAGAAAATATGGAGCTCCTTATCTGCCTCTAGAGAGGGATGTTTGGTGATGACGGCTTCATTGTGTTGTTTTTGTGACATGTCCCTGAAATACCAGAAAGCGTGAGATTTATCAGAGATTTAGAAATAAATAACCACAGTGGCTTTAATTATTACAAAGAAAATGCATTAGAATAAGCTGGAGTTACCTAAGGCTTGCAGAATTCAAGGCAAAACCTGGAAATTAAGAGCAAGGGAGTGGAAAAAGCTGCAGTATTTCCATCATTGGATGTTAAAAATGAAGAATACAGATGGTTTGAGTTGGAAGGGACCTAAAAATCCATCCAGTGCCACCCCCTGCCACGGCAGGGATACCTCTTACTGTCCCAGGCTGCTCCAAGCCCCAATGTCCAGCCTGGCCTGGAACATTCCAGGGCTCCAGGGGAAGCCCCAGCTGCTCTGGGCACCCTGGGCCAGGGCCTCACAACAGACAAACAAAATCTCCCTGTGCTGATGAGTACAGCAGATTTTTTGCTGATTTCACAGTGAAAAGCAGGGTAATATTAAGTTTTTCTACTGAAAGACATTCGCACTGCAGTTTGGAATACCTGGTTGTTCACCCAGAAATCCCAGCTGAACCAGGATCCTGTCCTGGGATTCACAGCTGGTGACTTTCCCTGTTTCAACAGTCCTACACCCTGCTGCTTACACTTCTGTTTAAGCAGCTCTGAAATAGAATTACCTCATGGATCATTCAATTGAATTTCAACCTAGAAGTCTTTTTAGTGTAATTCAGTGAACTTTGATTTTTCATTACTGTAAAATTGGAAGCTGAAAAGCAGTAGCATGTATAATTGCATGTCACAGTGCCTACAATATACCTTACTCTGCAGGTATTTCCTTGATTTTCTTTTTGGTGTTGTACAGTACCTGCATTGTTTTGAAATAGAAAATAATACTTCTGAGGTAGCGTGCATAAGAATTATTTCATGTACTGAGCTGCTCTGGGTAGAATTCTTTTGGTGCTTTAGCAAATTTACAGCTCTGTTGGTTGACATATATCAACAAAATAGATGCAGACAGTCAATTATTTGCATTATGTTCAAAGGGGTTCTCCTCTCTGTTTTATAAGAAAAGAAACCTGAATGGAGTAGAGCTTTTCCTATGCCAATTATTACTGTGCAGGCTCCTGAGAGGAAGAGGCCGTTCAAGTCAGGGTTTTGGGGTTTGGCTGGTTGGTTGGTTATAGTTTGTTTGGTTTCTTACACTGCTGTCAAAAATCAGACGTGTGAGAACATCAGATTACTGTAGGGGTAAAATGTGCACTGACTTCAGCCTTTAGAAACAGAGTCCTGCAAGAAAACAGTGTACAAAATATACCAAATGGTGATGCTCCTTTTTAAGAAAAGGAAGAAAAATTTTGGGTCGAGAACTTAAAGGGCTTTTTGTGGTTCCTGTTTAAAATTTCAATGCTGCTTTCTTAAAACCAGTACATTGGAGAGCAAACACTGCAGAGTGGGTGGAAGCTTTTGTTTCCTGGAGCAGCCAATGTGTGTTCACTCCCATGGCTGAGCATTTCCTGCTGTCCCCAGATAAACAGATTTGGGATTGATCTGATCAGGGAGATTGCCTGTCCCTGTTTAGGAATGGGGGAATGGCGTATCCTGTAGGGATTTTGCTTTGACAGAGAACTTACAGGCATTCATGATGTAATTGTCATGTTGAGAACACATTCCCCACTCTTACATAGTTGATAATTTTAATAAACCATAAAACAATTGTGCATTTAAAAGTTTTCTTCCCTTACAAGCTTCTTTTAATGTGTCCACAAGCTTGATTTACTGTAAGGTCATGGGACTTCCTCTTCTAAATCACCAAGATATTTCTGTATGTTCATAATTAAAGCAGTTGGATTTTTTTCAGTCTTTTGTGTTTGGTGGCTGGAAGTTAACCTGGCTATCTGTTTTTGGGAGAATAAAGGAAAATCTCTGAACACAGTGATATCAAATACAATTGACAGCAGTAATGCATTTTTTAGATAAAGGTGCACAGGGAGAAGAAAGAATCCTTAATAAAATTAAGAGTTTATCAAGCCTTGTTCTTGGGCTGAAAATTATGTTTCTTATATGTAGTTTGCATGATATGAAGTGCTATCAATTATTGAAAATAATTCCTGGCTCCACAGTTACCGACTTCTGCTCAAATTGACTTGTCAAATATTTGACATTCAGATTATTCTCTCTGTTTGAGTGCAACTGCAGAGCCTGTTATGGAAAAATACAAGCATTCAGAAATTCAGACTTTTCACTGGAATTTCATATTAACATTTTAATACAGATTTCTTAATATTTTCAAAGCACAGAGTAAAGAAAAATAAAGGTAAACTAACACAGCTTCTGCTAGTGACCAACATACTTGTTTAGATGCTGAAAATTGGTTTTCCAGATTATCAAAGGACAAAGTTGCAAAGCACCAGGTGTTCTTTAGTTTATTGCAAAATGGAGTTGATTGCTGTTCTGGCTGCTTTCCTGATTTTCATAGTCTTCATTAGAATCATCTAATAAATAACAAGCTGAATCAGCATTTTGATGAAGGAGATTGTTCTAATAATAAATTAATAGGCTTTTTTACTTTTGAGCAAAACAGCAGCCAGAGAACTCTTAAAGCTTTTGTTTCTATGAGCCTTAGCTTCCCAGGCAAATTCTGGAGCTCCCGAATTTCCTTCATTCGACTGCAGCAGGAGGATAAACTGCATTCCATGGCAGCTCTGCTATTTAGTATTGCCCTTAAGAACAGAAAGCTCAAGCTGGAAGCTTCTAGAAAAACTTCTCTAATGAACAGAATAGTGTAGGTTTATAAAATGAAGACCATTTATTTAAACAACAAAATCAAAACGGGCAACTAAGTCCCAGTTAAAACTCTGAAATTAATAGAGATGCTCACTAGGAGGACAGGGAGAGAACATCGATATGTTACCCCTTTGTTACTCTCAGTTCATCACCTCCTGGTATTTAAATAGCATCCTAACAAAGCAGACTTTAAGAAAAATACTGGCAAGAATATGAAGGGGGAGAATATGAAGAATATTTGGGGGAGTGCTGTTAATGATCATTTCCACTCATTCTGTCATCATCAAGAACCTTTAACAAGTTTCCCACAGTCCAGAGCTAAGATACTGTTCTGGTTTACAGTTTCTTGTGCAATAGTGCTCCCAAATCCTTCCTTCTAATTCTCTTTCCCCTGGGAAATAATAAAGGCTACTTTGTTATCCTAACCTAAAAACAATCAATGAAATTAAAATGAACTGTCACCTAACAGAAATGCAAATGTAATCTGCCTTAGTCATTTCCCTGCCCTTGCTCATCAACAGATACCCTTAAAGAGCTCTCTGCATACAAGATTGCCTTCTATTTATCTCTGTTTATCTCTCTTTCATCTCCTGAGAGCAGTGATGCCTCCTGATTCTTTACAGACCCTACCAGAGTCACCTCAATAATTTAAGATGATGCTCAATGACTTTCACCCAAAAAAACACATTAAATATTTCTGACAGTCAGAGCAATGAGATGTTGGGGGAAAAAAACCCACAAGAAACCAACAAATTACTCCTCAAAAAAACAGACTCTAAAGATAGAATACAGAGATAATCTTATTTCAGCTTATTAATTATGCCTTGTAAGCAATGAATCAAATCACTTTGCTGTATAATACAATTACTGCTGCAATTTGTAGTCATTACAGTTTGCACTGAGGTATAATTGTGTAATTCATTTTCTGCAGGTTATTGACAGAGAAGGTCTTAACAACTTCAGCATGGAGGCTTTGGGTTTGCTACAGTTTAATTTGCAGATCATTAGCACAATAGACCTAATAGCTTGCTGTGTCTACCCATCAAGGAGTTATTTATGTTTGGATCAGGCACAAAAGGGAAAGATTAAGAAGAGATCTGAGGTAGAGACATTATTATTACCTGGTGCCTTGTTCCCTTTACAGTCTTTAGGTTCTGCTGCATCAGTCCTGGGCAGACGCAATTCTCTGGTCAGCTGTATTTTCCAGCAGGTTGTTTGAAGATGAGGTGGCTTTCCTACCTGCAGTGAATTATTCCAATTAACAAGTTAATATTTTGGCACAGTCTTCTGCATCTGATTAATGTTCATTAAATCAATCGTGATTTGATTGAAATAGATTTTTAAGTGTCAACTTTCTCATTTAAATGGAGCACAAGAAGTGCTGTTCCTGCTGACATCTGCCATGGAATAAAATATAACAAATAAGTCGTGTTCCAGTTGGGGTTTTTCTTCTGGTTCTGCTAAATGTATATCCTGACTCTAATTCATGGTGGGTTTGGGGTGTTTTTTTTTTCTTTTTCTTTGTTTGTTTTTTTTTTTTTTCCTTTTATGTGTCCCTATAGTATTTTAAGAGGAATTACTTTTACACTTATTCCAGCTCCTTCTCAAATAACTGGCTGTGCTTCTAAGTTATTGTGAGTACAATTATTCATAATAAATGTAAAGTGAGATTAAATGTGCCCACTGAGGTGAAGGGGACAGAAAGAAAGAATCTTGTATTTGGCCCAAGCAACAGCACGCAGGAAATTTGTATTCAGAATTTTGAAAAATATCATGTTCTGTGTGGAAACCATAATTATTTTTCCACACTTCCTGCCATTATTGAAAATGTCTTTTAATTGACCATTCTCAATTAGCATGTTTTCATGCAGTTGTAATTTCCATGCCCTATCTCCTGAGAGTTACAAACATCTTACATTATATTTAAGAAAATTATAAACAATTATATTCCTTATTATTTGCATGTGACTTCTTTTTTAAACTACTTTTTAGGAAAAAAAATATTTTCAAAAGTTGCCATTAGGACCTGCATCCACATAAAGTTCTTCCATTCTTTTCTTTGATAGAAACTTTATCCTCAGAATGCAGAATTCAAATTGTAGAGCCTCAGAAATTCTTTGAAAAAATAATAATGGCAAATGTTGCTATGGTTACAGAGCCATTCCCATTTGCTTTGCTTTTCTGCCTCAGTAATGAAAGTGGAATGAGGGATTTTTATTCTGACTGTCTGTACGATGCTTTGTGGTTGAAATGCATATCCCACAAAATATTCTCCATTAATTTTTGAAACCAGAATGGTTTGGGGGTTGGTGTTTCTGAAGCTGTTTTCCCCTGTTTTCTTATTAAAGTTGATTAAAGACAAATATAATCTTAAAAGCTGCAGTGAAGGTGTGAGTTTCGCTCACGATTCCACTTAGATAAAGGACAGGCTCAATTTCTATCCTTCCTCAGTCTAACACCCCTTGGGTATAAAATACTGAGCTTGAGTTGCCTTAATCTGTTGAGTTACCTTATTCTCAGGAGTGACTGGCACTGGGGTTTCTGTATTTTAAGACTGAAGCACAGGATATCCTTAAGATTTCTCCAGCTCATGTGGAACAGATAAAGTAGTGCTTTGGGATGTCCAATTTTATCCCTCTGGGTTGCTGTTCTGTTTTTTTTTCCAGTTGTACTTCTGTGATCAGCTTGCAGTTCCTTGTCCTTCCAATAACACAAACCTCTGTGACCCCAGGAAAAAACCTCACGATGCTTCACCTCCCAAGGCACTTTCCTCACTGACAAGTCACTTCTACTATGACAGAAATTAAATCTTTGGGGAAAGACTTCTGATTTTCTTATCAACAAAAGCATCATCAGCAGCTTTTCCTGAGAATGAGAATCCGTTTGGAAGCAGCCCCTGGCAGGGCAGTGCAGCTGAACTGCTCTCCTGAGGACAATGAGCAGCCTCCTCTGAGGCAGCAGGGATGTGGCACCAGAATCTCGGCTGCCTCTCCCGGGGGTGGCACAGCCCTGCTGCCGAGAGCTGCCTGGGAAAAGACAATGCAAATCAAGGCTGCTGGGCACAGAAGCACACGAGAGATCGTGCAGGGCGTTCAGGGTTTGGGGTTTTTTCCCCAAAAACCCCATTTGGGATGAGAGCAGGCTTCCGTTTTCCAGAAGCTGCACTATTTTACAGAGCCCCACCAGCATGAGATTCTTTGCTGGCTGTCTCAATAGCACAGACATTTGGAGTGGGGATGGCAGCAGGGCCATCATTAAGGTTTCCTGGTACTTCTTTTAGCAACAAGCAACTCTCACTAGCTCCCAGTTTTGCCAGGCAGCTATGCGAATTTTTCCATTCTGAATGGCTTTTCTAGATTCTCAGACACACACCCACACAGAGCCATATTCCCTGTGATGCTTTGTTCCAGTTTATTTTATTATTTCAGCCAAAGTAGCTGAGAGTTAACCTAAGGAAGCAGTATATTATCGGGTTTGTTTTGTGGTTTTATTTTTTTATTATTTTGGGGGTATTTTAGGTTGGATTTAATTTCCCTTCATTCTCTCAAGCCTTTGATTTTTGGAAAATTTAGATTTTGCTGCAGGAGCTACACCTGATGGATTTTAGCACTTAGCTGCCTTTGCTGCCCCCATGCTACCTTTGCTACCATGCTACCCATGCTACCTTCGCCCCCTTTGCTACCCCTCCACATTTTCTAAACCACAAGGCTAAGAGCTCCAGCTAATTCTTGGACAGGTACATTGTTAATGAAGCCGAGCCCTTCTCGAGTTTTTTGCCGGAGCTGGCTGGACATTGTCTGCTCTCACCCAGCAGCTGCATGTGCAGATTCTTAATGAACCTCCTCAGACTGAGCGTGCAGGAAAGGGACAGCACTGGGAATTTGCCATCCTGGGGTGCAACAGCTGCTGCAGGCTGGAAGGAGGGGAGCAGGAAGAGGGCTGGGAGCTCGTGTTCCTCTGAATCCCCTGCTGATGGTGGGAAAGATCGGGCAGGATCTGAATTTGGACGCTCTGTGCAATACTGTAATCTAAGAGTATTTTAAAGATTCCAAGTAACTTGGTGCCTAAAGCTCCTTTGACAGAAAAAGTAACTTATTCAAGGGACAGAAGCCTAAAAGTGCAACAGCTGCCGTGCCCTTGGGCCGGGAACTTTAGTTTGAGAGCCAAACAGCAGCAAAGGACACGAAGCAGTTTGTGATGGAGATGTAAAGCTTGCTTAGACTGCTCAGATTTCCTGGTGTGTGCTGACAGCACAGAAATGGAGAGATAAGAGGACCTTTGTGATGTGCAGCCAGAGCCGAGACTTTTCAGCACTGTAAAGAAAGAAATAAAGTGTTTTTTTTTTTTCTTTTTGCACTGGCAGTTAACTGGGCTCTTGAGAAACGGGGTGAAATGAGGGAGAGGAATTGCAGGAATTTTAGAAATGGAAGTTCAAGGTTGAGAATTCAAGAGGAGTGCAGACAGGAAGGTGAGTAAAAAGGGGCTGAGAGGAGTCTGATATTTCAGGAGGAAGAGGTGGGGGACCCCCGAGATTCCCAGACTGCAGTTGACAGAATAAACATTAGGGAGAGCAGAATAAAGCTCAGGAAAGAACACAGTAGAAGGAATTTTTCAAATATCAGAAAGAAGCAAGAGACTTTATCCACATATTCTTGCAGAGTCTGGATTTAGAGTTGGACAACAGCAGACAAATTAGCCACCCATAGTGTCACACCCAAAGTCACCTGTCCCAGGGAGGGGGGGTATCATTTGCTGCTGCTCCTATAGAATGAGTTAGATTATTATTATTATTATTATTATTATTATTATCGTTATTATTATTATTATCCAGTATTTAGCTGTGTTTCTTCAGTGAGAGTCAAATTATAAATTCCTTGAATCTTTTCAAATTATAAAGGAAACAGGACTGGGTTAATCTGCAATACAGATGATAGTCACTGCTCAGGGTTTATTCTGACTGATCTCTTAAAAGCACAGAAATCGACACGAGAGCCTTGAGAGACAACTGCAGACCTAAAAACTTGACTGAAAAACCCTTGTAATATGCTTGGAAAAAAAAAATCCATTTTTTTCCAAACTTATTATGGAGGCTGCCTTAAGCAATAAATGTTTCTGATTCTTACTTGCTAACACAGTCAAAGAATTTGAACAATCTGTGTAATATCATAATCTAAGAATATTTTAAAGATTCTAAGTAACTTGGTGCCTAAAGCTTCTTTGACAGAAAAAATAATTTATTCAAGTTTTAGTTTTCTATTTCTGTGAAATTTATCTTCAAATATTTGACTGAAGTTTTGAGACGTCTCTCTTGATTTCGTGAGATGTGAAACATTTAATTAAAATTGACTTAAAATCTAAAGAAATACATGGAGAACTGGTTCAGATAACTTAAACATGGGGTAGGGAAAGACTTTATATATTTGCATATTTTATTACTGGATATAAAAAGCAATTTTTCAAATAAATGCCAGTTCTTCTGGGCCTTCTACATTTATCTGTAGAAAGATCAAACAGAGTATGAAATTTCAGAATGCTCTGACTTCCTAAGCTGCACTAAAAATATTTTAATTCTGGCTGTCCAATGAAAGTTACTGGAGGATGTTCTGTGATTTAATTGGTCTCTACTGGTTTTATGCTCAAAGGACAGTTTCTTTGAGATAGCTAGCAAAACTCTTGTAAGAAAAATAGCAATCAATATCTAAGATGGGGTTATTAAAGGAAAATCTTCTCTTCTTTGTCTAGCTCAGTTTAAATTTTTATAAATTTTCTTCAATTTTAGTCACTGAAATAATTCTTTTAAATTATTAATAGTGCTCTGTCTGTAATTTTATGCCCTTTGTTGTTTTCAGTAACTGCCTTCAATATTGGATGAGAGTTGCTGAAGTTTAGACTGAAGTCCTTTGCCATTTCCCAGACAGAATTCCCACCTACCCCAGTGCCTGAACCTCTGAGAGCTGCGAGAGCAGCACGAGCACCACCGAGCACTGGGTGCATCTGCAAAGTTAAAAAAGAGGATTTTAATGCCTTAAACGATGTCCCATTTAAACCTTCACAGCTGCTAAGAGATGTGTCCTACTAAAAACACTCCACACTGTCCAAATATGCCGTTCTATTAAGTATAAATCATTTTCCAAGTGATTCTTTATCTAGGTTTTTATTGTTTACACCCGCAGGTATCTAAAACTTGCCATGAGTTTGTGCATTTTGGGGCTGGAGTTGTCTTTATGTCACACCACACACATAGGTGATGTGACAGATGTGACAGATGATGTGACAGATTTACATACACAAATTGTTTTAGATGTCCACACCCTAAAAACAAAGAGCAATTACTGATATTGATTATTCCTTAATACAAAGGGTTATCACAGAACGACAGAATCACTGAGGTTGGAAAAATATCTCCAAGACCACCAAACCCAGCCTCTGAGAGATGCTTGAGGGGGCACGGTGGTATTGGGGCAAAGTGCCACCAGCTCCACTCATTTATTGAACACATCCAGGGTTTGTGACTCCTCCACCTCCCTGGGCAGCTCATTCCAATGCCAGACCACTCCTGCAATTAAGGAATTTTTCCTTATATCCAACCTGATTATTGATTTTTACTTTAAAAAAAAAAATAAAAAGAGAAGGTGATTATTGAGTGATTCTTTATCTAGTGAATTCAGCCCACTACTTACAGTGAATGCTTGAATGATCAGTTTTTAACAAGTAGAAATAAAGGTGTGGCAGGAGGGCAAAGGAGCCTGCAGAACTTCAGATTTTTTTGGCAGGTGGAAACTCATTAAAACTGCACATGCTTGAGGAGGTGGTAGATATATTCTGTACTGCTCTTGAGACAATGCTCACAGAAATATTCCTGTTTCATCTGCCTGATAAATGGTGAACTTGGAAAAGAAAGTGGTTCTTCTGCAGGCAGCTGTGCAATTCAGTGCCTCACACTTCCTTTCTCTGAGCGCCATAAAGATGAAGTCTATTGCCTTAGACATTTACAAATCAAATCTTTTCATGCCACTAACTGCTCTTAGAGAAAAGCACAGATGTAAAATCCCTGCCTGGCTCTGAAGGGAGGCCAGCAAAGCGGCTCCTGCCGGCGGGGCTCGCCGCTGCCTCGGCACAGCCCGCGCCCAGAGCCCTGAGCAGCACCTCCCAAGGAAAGGCTGCTGCTGAGAAGAGCTCTTCTTTGGGGTCCTGGGAAACAGCACTGCACGTGAAATAATGGGAAAGGGACAAAACTCTAGGATGGCTGACTTTTCATTTGAGTCCTGCACTTCAAAACAAAAAAAAAAACATCCGTCCGTCCCCCTCTGCTCTGGGTGCAGCTTCCAGAGCTGCAGCTGGGATGTGGGTTTTGAGCTGCACTGCAGAAATGATGGAATTCGGGGGTGGAATTGCATTTTTTTAAGTGTTTTTTTTTTTTGTATTTATGGGAGCACAGGTGTTTCTCTTTGCTGTGTGCAGACATGGCTGCCAACCACACGTTTGGGGAAGGGCTGAAGGCTTCAGGAGGTTCTGGAATGGGGAGGAAAATGCCCCTGCCTGGACTGCAGTTGTTCTTCAGCCAGTGGCACTGGACGTGCACTTACATAAAGCTTCCACAGACTTTAATAATTTGGAGGGTTTTAATTAAAAGGAAACTAGAGCAATTCTGCCACTCTCCCTCTCTTTGTGAAAGTAGATAAACTGATTGAACACTGTTTTCTTTTCTGGTCTTAAACTGTAATGCTTCATAATATCAAAGCACCACCAGAGCACTCAAAACTAAAACAACAATGTCAATTTGATTTTAGTTTAATCTAATTCGGGATAGAGCTTAAATTTCATATAACACATATGGCAACCCTTATTTTTATCTTCTGGGAAACTTCTACCAAGAGTTTGAAGTGATTTAAACCTTTAAAATGAGAATGATGTCAACCCAAAGATTGGTCAATATTGGGACAAAAGCTGGGTTTTGAGCCTTCAGCAGATCTGGAATCACTTTGATGAACTGACCTCTAGTTCTTTACTTTTGAGATATAAAGATGTGAGTGGCAGCGAGATGTCAGTGTATAAAGTTCTTTCCTCCACAAAAGCACAGCATGTTGAAATTGCAAGTGATAGAGGAGGCTTTTTTGTCATGTAGCAGGAAACAATCTGAGTGACTCCAGCATGGTTTTCCTCTTGCCAACAAGTTAATTTGAAGAAAAATAGCTGTGCTTCCAAAATAATAGTGTCTCCTGTCATAGAATTGCTGAACACTTGGTTCTGCTACAAGGATTTTTATTAGAGAGAAGCAAGACTAATTTACAAACATCAAGAAGCAGAATGTGATAAACCTGGCTGTGCTTGGATGTTTAGAGAATCTGCACTGTCAGTTTAGCTACAAATGTGCTGTGGCAGTCAGGAACACTTGCCAAACTTCACTGCAGCCAAAGCCCACTTTATATTCTAAAAGGATTTCTTGGTTTTATGAGACAGACAAAGGTTATAAAGTCTGACTTGATGTAGTGTATGTCTCCATCATCTGGGTATTCAAAAAACAGAAGTTGAGGTCCTTAAAGTCCATTGCAGCTATTCAGGTACATGGATTAGAAATGTACACTTGAATTTCTTTCATGTGGTATTTTCATTTGAGACATACAAGAGAGGTGGAGGGAAAGAATAAAGCAGCAATAAGGGACTAAAAAAGCTTTCAAGCTTATCCTAAAAAATGTATTGCATCTATCCATCAGTCACATTGCCCATGAGCATTTTAAAAATTCTGGAAGTCCAACACCTTTTTGACAGTGAATGCCTATAAATGTATACTGCAACTCACTGCTTCATTCACTATTTTGCACTGATGCAAAATATTATAAATTTGTAATTGTCCACAGCATGGCTGGAGACCTACCTGGGTTTTGAGAATGACAATTTCACCAACTTCTACACCTCTGTCAGCACAGCCTTGATTTAATGTACCTGTAATTTACCTGGCTTTGTCTCCTGATGAAGTCTGGAAACAGCTACAAGAACTGATCACGTGTGCTCCTGGGTCTGGTTTTGTATGGCCTTAATTTCTCCTTTCTCCTGAAAAGAAACACATCATGGTGGCCTCCATGCCACCTTTGTGAACACAAGCTGTTACACCTCTCTCTCCCCCCTGGATGTTTTTCAGAATCTCCACAAGGACTTTTTTATCATTGTTCAGCTCATAATATCCTAAGACAGCTGTTGAGGTATTCCCTGTGACCCCCTGGTCCTTGGGATGCAAACACCAAATGGCATCTATAGTGCAAAGCTGGTTTAATTTGTTTCTTCAGCAGCAAATCAGAGGATGTATTTTTAAATCTAAGGACACCTTCTTGTCTCTAGAAGGAGATGGAGCACTGGTACCTGTGCTGCATGTAAATGAGAGTCAGCTCTGAAATTGGGAGGCTGAGCACAGGGTAATTATGAGCTCTGAACTGGATGTTATGTTTATTTGAACACATATGTACCCCAGCTATAAATCAGCACTAAATTATACAAGTCAAGGCCTCTTTGACTTGAAACAGGCAGAAATCAAACACACAGAGACACCCAAAAGAAACTCAGTCCTGGCAAGCTGTGGTGGGAGCTTTCAAACACCATAGAATGCTTTTACCAATATTTTTGCTTTGACTTTTATCAGTGTAAAGGCGTTACGTGATTCTCTCTGAAAATAAAGATATCCAAGGAAGATGAAATAAGAGAAAAATCTATATCTGAATGTATTATTTGCCTGTTGCCTCAGAGGCAGCTCATTGCTGCAGTGCTCTAACGAGCCACTGTGCTGGCGCTGGGCTCTGACTGCATTCCTAATGAAACAGTTCTGCTCTCTCCAGCCTCAAACAGCATTTTTGTAGTGACACACAAAGGCAGAGGATTTTACTTTTGATTCCACAGGAAAAGTCTGAGAGTGTTCAGAGCTCCCAACTTCAGCGTGTCCAGAGCAAATCTGCTTGGACAGAATGACCCAGGGAAGGGAAGGGGAAGGATTCTCCAGCCACTACAGAAGGGAGCTGCCACCCGAGACTGGCACATGGGGCTGTTTCAGGGTCAGGGATCTTTGGCCTTGCCAGGTGCTTCCCTGTGCATTCACTGAGGAACAGGTAACGTTGCAAAAAATCCTGCTGTGAAGTCATTGAGGTAGTGAGAGAATGAGGGAGGGGTGAGGCTCAGGTAAAACCACGACTGGAGTCAGAATCACAGAATGGTTTGGGCTGGGAGGGACCCTAAAGCTCATCCCATTCCACCCCTGCCATGGGCAAGGACACCTTCCATTAGCCCAGGTGCTCCAAGCCCCAGTGTCCAACCTGGCCTCGGGTACCTCACAGTTCTTTGGGCAATCTGTGCCAGGGCTCACAGGGGAGAATTTTTTTCCCCAGTATCTGCTCCAAACCTACTCCCTGACAGTTTGAAGTCGTTCCCCCTTGTCCTGGTACTATATGTCCTTGTAAAAAGTTTCTTGATGAAAGGTATCTATGCAAAAATAATACATTTTTTCTCCTTGCTTTCTCAGTTTCTGCTAACCTGAGGTTTTCTGAAGGAGAAGACAGGAATAGACATTAAATCAGACCTAAGATCTTCCTTCTCTCGCCCCTTAATGAATGCCATAAAACCCAGCCTGCTGGGTCTCTCATTACCAGGTAATCATGCTGGACCTAAAATAACTTTGCTTCTGAAGCTTTATCAGAACCTGACCTTTTCTTAAAACCTCTTAATAAATTGTCACCTTCTTATGAAACTGATCTTGGAAAAAGACGTGGCCAAGGGTTTGCCTATGGACTTAGAGATCAGCATGATTGGGCATCTATGCTTACACACTGTCCTTACAGCACTACTGACCAACCAGCATTTTTGTGAGCCCTTAGTTTTATTTTCAGCCATAGGCTTTTTTTAATGATATTTATGTGTAACGAAAAAGCTTTGGGAACTATAGATGCAGGCATAATTAATTAAAGCCTCATGTATTTATGGCAGTATTTTAACCTTCTCAGTGGACCACTTGGATTTTCAGAGCAAATGTGTAAAAATCTCCATCTCTTCTCACGCCAGCCTAATAACAGAGGAGCAGTTTCACAGCTCTGTCACTCCTTTCACATTCTGTTTACAATAGCAGCCAGCCTTTTTTGCTTTATTCTTACTTGAACAGTTATCTGACACACCTGGGGACTGGTTTGTGCTTTTCTCACGTGGCAGGAAAGAGAACCAAACCACGATTATAACACAAACACCTGAGAGGTTTAACCTCTGGCCAAGTACAGTCTCAGCAGAGATGGCATTGCATATGCCTATAAGCATCACCCAAATAAACAGAGCCTCCTCAGGAGCCTGGCAATACATCATGTTGTAAACTCACAGCTGAAGAGGAATTTCTGTGTAATGCTCACAAGCACAGGCACTGGCAGGACTCCCTGCATCACCCAATACAGCCCTCCACTGCTGGAGACCACTGTGCCATACAAACCTCATTAAGTGATGCATCTTATTCTAAATTAATGAATTTTGTCTGACGCATTTTCCTCAGAGGCAACACTGCCTCCTCACTGTCCAACAGTTAAAGAAGCAGTTCCCAGTGTAAATTCGTTCCAGGACACAGCATTTATACCTGTTCTTTGCTAAACATCAAACAACAACTAACCAATGAAACCAACCCACCAACCCACCAATCCACCTTTTCTAGAAGGGAAGGTCCCATTTTCAGGCATTTATCACTTCATTCCCTTCACAGATGAGTCTGGGCTGCAGTTTTGACATAGAATTCTCCATAACTGTGGTGGGTCAGCCTTGGCTGATGACCAAACTCCCACCCAGCTCCTGGCTCAATTTCCCCTCAGCTGGAGCAGGGGTGGATAAATGGGAAGAACACAAACAAGGAAGTTCAGGGGTCAAGACAAAGCCAAGGAGATTGCACCAAGTACACCCAGTGCAGCAGCTCAGCCTTCTGTTCGTGTGTAGAGTTTATAGAGAATTGTTATTTTAACCTGACAAACCCAGAGTTACAGTTAGATCAGTCTTTGTTGTCAGCTTGTCAGCCACCTAATAAATACATTCCATCATCTCCGTGGGAGTTTTAGTCATTTAGATGGCAATTCCTGCTTCACAGGTATGTTCTACACCAGGTGCCAAATATAATCATCTATAATATTACTGGTGATGTATTTTAACTCTTTCCATGTCCCTACACTCGTGTGTGGTTTTATTGCGCAGGAAGTATCTGAATTTAAATTTATATATGTCCCATCCCTGCAAGACATCTTCCTCTTGAAACTTGAAAAGGTTACTGCACTTCTGAAATGCGACAGCAAGGCAAAGCAACAAAAATATATCTCAAATCCAATTAAAGAATGGTTTTGAGCACTCTAAGCTACCACTGAATATTTCTTTTATCCTGGACTGTTTATGAAGGGTCCTATGATCTAGGTGGTGTAGTAGAAGTGATTTTAGAATATTTTTTTTCATATCAACTTTAGCTATTCAGGATGCTTCTCTTCAGCCTGCCAGCCAGCTGCAAATTGCTTTGCAGTTGTCTCTCCATGCTAACAGATTGGCCTTTAGGGAGGGAACAGGGGCTAAGTGAGAAGATGGCATTGATAAAAGCTAGACAGGCTGCCCACATTTTGTATCAGACTCTCAGTCTGCAAATCTGGGCCAAGTTCTATCCCCAAATACTTCTGGAAGCTCTTCTATCCATTGTGCTGTAAATGTGCAACAAGGAACAATCATTTTAGCTGATTTTTTAACTTATTTTAGTCAACATGTATATAATAAATTTTGCATAGAGATATTTAAAACTGTGTCTATAACTTTAAGGTGTTTTTTGAAGAATTGTTCGAATAACATAATCACACTCTATTTCAGATTTTAAAGAGAAGCAGACTTTGCTGTTCAGGACTTCAGCCCTGTAGTAAAGGGGAGAAGGGGCAGGGCTGTTAGCAGTATCTGCCACCGCTACCAAAATTTTCGACTGCCAGATCCATAATACTTTAGGTCTGAAGTTTTTTGAAGGACAAAACACAGCCCCTATTAATTTCCATCTTAAAAGTTCCATCTCCAAAGTCTGTTTTATTCTTTGATGGGTGAAAACTGAAGTGCATCCAGATTGAGGACGTACCTGTGAAAACATGGCAATTAGTTCTGCATGAAAGCAATCAAGTCAGATTCAAGAAGAGGAACAAGCTCTTCTGTCTCAGATAGTGTCCCAGAAGACCCTCCTTCCAAAGGATGATCAAGAATACTGGGAAATATTTAACAGCAAAGGAATATTTTATTTGAAAAATGAGTGGACCTCAAACCACCCAATTTTTGGTCTAAAAGGTTAAAAATCAAACAGTAGAACAAAACTTTAAAGTATTAGGTCTGGAAAGAATGGAAATGAGCTGGAATTTGTATTCTGAAGAAGAGCAAGTAGAGCAAGAGAAGAAAAACAGCTGCTCCAGGAACACAAACACTAAATTTATGAATGTGAGAGAGGACAGTGTGATTGAGCTGTTTAGTGTACAGAACTGTTGGCTCAGTGTATTTAACCAGGAAGGCCAAAAAGCCCATGAGTCCAGGCTGGATTGAGTTCATCAGTGAATTACCTTCCCTTTCTTTCTGATTATTTTTGAATTATTTATTTTCCTGCTCATGCTCAAGCCTGGAAAAACTGTATTGCAATAGAGAAGGGCCTCAGAAGTACCAATGGCAGTCCCAGCCAGTGGTGAGCCCCAGGTGACACTGAAGTGACACTTGGCCCAAGCCAAGCCAAGGTTTGCTCACCACAACAGCTACCACAGCATTTGATTATTTTACTGCATTCTTACACAGTTCATCTCCTAAATGTCTCCTTCAGAAAACAACAAAGAGCAGAAATACTAAAACTTCTTTCAGATGAGAAAACACAGGTTTAATTCCAGGAGTGAAGCAAATGTAATGTCAGCAGAGAAATCCAGTGGCAGGGCTATAAGGGATGGGGGGAGGTACCCATATGCTTGCCATCAAATTTTAACACCACTTTCTCATTGCTATTTTTTACTTTCTGTCCCAAATTTGGTTGGTTTAATCACCCTCAAAACAACAAAAATGTTACCCTACACATAATAATGTATAGGCTAACATAATATTGTCTATTATTTATATCTATTGTCTGCTACTTACCCTCAAACCAGCTGCAGTAGCCAAAGGAAGAAGGGGAATTTTGCCATTCTGATTATCTATTGCTATTCTGATTATCCTGACAGGCCTGCAAGTCTGTACCAGTGGCAGAGGCCTGGATGGAATTAGGGTCAGCTAATGAATACAAAAGGCTACTGAAGCCTTCTATCCCTATAAGCAAGTGTGTGTTTACACACACACCACAGCACTGGAGCAGAAACAAAAGCAGATGAACTCATACTCAAGAACAATTTCTGCCCTCACAGCCACCACACACCCTGCAATCAATAAGAGTGGAATTTGGATCACTGAGTAGTGAAAGGGATCCATGTATGCCTGGAGGAACAAATCACTGAGGAATGGCAGACTGCTTGTGACATAAGCCAATAACTGGTCCTCTCAAGAGAAAATGCTGTGGAGAACAAATGTCATTTCTCTGCAGGGAGTAAATGAGCAAAACTCTGCTCACTGGGACTCCCTCCTTGCACTCTGACGAATTCAGTTCACTGGCAGCACTGACTTGCTCTGGTTACACACGCTCCAGTGAGAGCAGGAGAGCCTGGATGCTCCTGCCTTAGGATAGAACAACCCTAAAGCCATTCCGAATGGAGTCAAGCCTGAAGAGACCTCATAAAACCTCTTAACAATCAAAAGTGACAACAAAGTGCATCTTTCCCGGAGAATGGACAAACAAAGTGCTCGGCAGTGAAGGGATGAGCTTGCAGACAACAAATCCACCTTTTGCCACAGTCACACACAACAAAGATCTGTGGGAATCCTTCCTAAGTGCAGTTCTGGTAGTTCTTGGCTCCTTCCATCCTGAGCAGAGATTCACCAATACAAACCATCCACTTTCTATTGGCTGTAGACAAAAATCTAAAATTAAAACCGATTTTTGTGACTGTTTGCTGAAATAATCAGTTTTATTCTGGTTTACAATTACTCCAGAGCATAAAAGAAACTGCTGGATGCATTACTTACACACTGCTTGCCAGTCTCAGCTATTTATGATGCTAAATTAAACAGCCTAAGTACAAAACCAAAAGTTGCCAAAAATCAGGGAATTTGTAAATTGGGAAAGCAGAAGAGATAGGAAGGATAAGCTAATGCCATTAGAAGCAATGGTTAGCCTCCTTCAAAAGAATCATTCCATGTGCCATTCAACAGGTCAGTAATGAATAAATTTCATCCATTTGAATATAGTTCAGCAGGCACTATCCTGTGACAGCTACCATCAAGCATACAATTATTTTTTGGTCCTATTGCAATGATTTCTGGTTGCAGGATGAGCCCCAATTTCTAGGAGTATCATAAATTGCAAAAAAAACATTTTGCATGTTTTCATTTGGATTGCAAATGAAGCAAGGTGCTTTTATACCATGTCCTACTTCTTCCTAATGTATAAACTCCCTCTGTAACTACTTAGCTTATGATTTTAATTTAAAAGCTAATCTTCTAAAATGAATATTAATTAATATGGTGTTCTTCGTGTTTCCCTACCACCTTCCACGCTCTCAGTTCCAGGTTTTCAGCTGGAATGGCCTCAGCCCCACTGCAGGCTTCCTCACAGATAACAAATTCGTGCCAGCTTGCTGAGTAACCCCGGCGCTGCTCAGTCACTCAGAACTCCTCCATCTGCGTGTCCATCCATGCAGAGAGCCAGATGCTCTCAGAGCGCCTCACCCACCTCGCCTGATGGATCCAGATCCCCAAAATGCTCCTACCAAAACTGCCCAGCAGGCAAAGGCAGCCACGGGAAGCCCTCGGGCGTTTGTTCACCTGCTCAGGTGCAGCGCTGGCTTCACAAGTCAGCTTTGCTGCAGCCACAGACAAAGGGGGACCTGCACAGGGGGGTCATAATGAGAAAGTGAAATTACTCACTAGAAATGTTCTAACAAAACTTAATAGAAAGCAAACATTTCACCCAGGAAGGAGAGCGGTTCAGAGATCAGGCAGATTCCACCAGACTGACGAGTTAAAGTTCCCATTCACATCCACAGATGTGCCATTTCCATTGGTTTGCCACTGATAGGCATTTAGGCAAGTCAATCATTTTATTATTGAAATTAGATAATGAGATAATTATATAAACTTCCTTTCTAAGCTCATACATGCTCCACTGACACAGGTTGCAGAAATATTCCTGCCAAGAATTTGATTATTAAATGTGAACTTGCTTCAGCAGAGATGCAGAAATGCCCTTGATTCTTTGTCACACATCTGTGCAGCTTTTTTAGTTCAGCACAAAGTTCAAGACATGGGATGTGAATCAGCAGCTAATGATTTTCCAAAATATTTGGCTTATAAATATTTCCTTAGAAGAAATATTCTCTTTCAACAAGAGATTTTGTTGAAAAAGCTTTACTTTTATTTTCATTGCCATGCTTTACTACGCATAACAAATCAGTTTTTAATGAAAGATAGCAATAATATACTTACAAGTCACTTAAGTCAATAGCCTATGTTTAATGACTAACACTTGCACAAGGTACCAGTGCATTTCAGTAGTTAAATTTCCAGTAAGATAAACATTCCATCACTTAAATATCAAAGCTGCAGCCTTGAGCAGTTATTCACTGCTGGGACATTTGTGGGAGCTGAAGCTGTTGCCTCCCAGCTGTTTGTTACCGTCACTCTTTTGCCAAAAATTGCCAGTCCCACAGAGTGGGATGTGCTCAGCCAGCAGAATGCACAGCACCAGGACTCAGGCTGCCTCAGTGGAACATCAGCCAAGTTAACTCCAGTCCAACTGCTCCTGCACAGCAGTGAATCAAAAGGAATGGCAGGATTTCTTCTGAAGATTAAATGTTCAGTGTCACATCCCTTTTGCAATATGGTAAAAATAAATTTAATTATCAAAAGAACTGCTCCAACACTGAGCCCTTTCCGTGGGCTGCAGCTGTTCACAAACTGCTCCGGCCTGGGTCCCTTTCCATGGGATTCAGCCCTTCAGGAACGGGCTGCTGCAGCGTGGGTACCCTACAGGGCTACAGAGCCTGCCAGCAGACCTGCTCCAGGGTGGCATTCCCATGGGGACACAGCTTTTGTCAGGAACCCCCCAGGGGCTGCAGGTGGATCCCAGCTGCCTCGGCACGGGCTGCAGGGGATCCTGCCCCTCCTTCTGCTCCCTGGGCTCTGCAGGGCTGTTCCTCCCCTATTCTCACCCTTCTCTTTCCCAGCTGCAGCTGCTCCTGTGCAGAAACTTCATTCCACATCAGCCCAGAGGTGCTGCCGCTGCCACTGCCAGGCTGAGCCGTACCCAGAGCAGCTCCACGCTGGAGCCGTGGCTCTGTCAGACGTGGGGGAACCTTCCAGCAGCTTCTCACAGATCCCTGCATCGCCCTCACACCACAACCTGGCCCTGCACACAGGACAGAGGTGACTGAAGAGCCTCATCAGCGCCATTCCAAGAGCCAAACAGCTGCCAGGAGCAGGGAGGAGTCAGAGCTGTGCCACGCTCAGTCCTCAGCATCTGCCAGCCTCTGGCCAGAGGCACAAGATCTGACCCTAGCAACTGCAGCCCGCAGAAGGTTCAGATGTCTTTGCGTCACGCAAATGCACTCTCTTCTTGACACAGCAATAATCCCCAATTATAGTCCCAGCTGCAGGAATATGCTGTTAAAATCGTGAGAAGGGAAAAAAACTCCTGTTGAGAGAACATCCTTGATAAAGCAGCAGTGCCCTGGGTGTCAATTAGGCCTAGAGACATGCAGGTTTTTTAATGTAAGACAGGACTGTTGGTTTTAGTCATACAGGTGGATTCATTTATAAATGCTGACCCTGACATATAATTTTCAATAAAAGCTGTGCTTTTCTATCTAATTTCCATCTTTCAGCTGAGACATTAGCATTTCTTATTCAATGTTCTTCCCTCTCAAGCATTACCTCAGATTAATTGGCACTGTATAAAATAAGTTCCTGGGTGCACAATGGTAACCATGGTAGCCTTCATCCTATCTTCACAATGCATATGCAATTCAGTTCTCAGGAAAACATAATTAGTACGTAGCATAATATATTCTCTCTAAACACATCACCGTGCTATGAAATACACTAAATCAAAGCAAATGATGCCCACAACCTCCACCCAACTGGGCTCCCATTGCTGAGCAGTTACATTACAAATGAATATACTCTTAAATAGTTTTGCTGCAGCATCCCTAACTTGCATAATGTGCTTCTCTGCCTGTGTGCCTTTGCTTTCTGGCCAAAGGGTGGCAATGTTCTCCTGACTATCAGCGGAGAGGCAGAGGAATTGTATTCCTGCAGGAATAGGAACATCTCTTTCCAGCCAAGGCAGAAAGCTCTGCATCATTAACTGCAGTGCTAACTGGGTCCCAGTACATCAGCCATGACCCCTTCAGCTACAGGAACAGGAATATTAAAATACAGTTTGGGTTGTAACACAACGAGCTGTGGGGAAGTCCATTCACGTGGATCTCCTTATGGGGGAAATCAAAAAGCATATGCAGCTTAAAAACCAAGTGTGTTCTCTGTTCCTTATCACACACAATCAGGCCCTGCTGAGGGTGCCCCTGGCACGTTTGCTCAGGACAATCACTGCTCTGACAGAAGTTTCACAATCCTGTCTGCCCAGAAAGTGCCACCCAGCCCCTTGAGATTTCTACAGAAGCTGATTTAACTCATTCGAGAAGTTTTCCGCAATTCCTTTGGGGATTTGCCAGTTGTGAGGATTGAAATAATCTGAAGCAAACACCTGCAGTGAGGCCTCAACAGCACACCCACTCAGAGTGGCAGTGACACCCAGCACGGGACATGGCGTGCGGCTATCGCTGCTCTAATTAGGGCACCAACAATTAGTGTTTGCTAGCATGTAATGGCACAATGTAATGAATGTTACTAGCATGTAATGGCACAAACTGGGAACACTCAAGTGGAGGAATACCTGTTGCCCTTGTGCTGGACCCCCTCCCATGACTACCAGACAAAGTGTGTCCCACACCCAGACATTCAGAGAGTTTCCACAAGACACTAAAAAATAAATGATGTTTTTCCTGGTGTTTCACAGGGGAAGTTAAAGTTACAGTAAGAGACCTAGAGAATTAAAAAAAAAAATCCTTTTTCAAATGCCACCAACTATTATCTGTTAAATTAGTATTAGCTACAAAAAGCAAAATGAGAACCACTTCTGCACAAAACAGGAGTAACAAGAACAAGGTGCTGTCCAAACCTGTCCAGGAGAGCTGGTACTTAGCAAACATGAAAGTAATTTAATTCTTCATCTGAATGCATATTGGTTTGTTTACTGAAGTGTTAAAAAGGCTGCTTTCATTAAGTCTGGGATATCAGCGTGTCAGATGAAATGCAGACGTTCACTACACCTGAGGTAAAAATTTCAGAGAACTGGCTTTGGACCCCAAATCAACCTAGCAAATATGATATGAGGTGGTTGCCTGGCAGTTAACTCATCCCAGAATTCTTAGCCATTTTCATATTAACAATATATATCCTCACTTTATCCCTGTACGTGTGCTTGAGAGGAAATACTTTGCAATCCATACTAAAAAAACTCTGAAATGGCTCTAGTATTTTTAGATGCTTTTGATAAAGCTATTTTGACCTTTCTTTCATACTAAGGATATGCTGTGGACACTTCTCTCCTGGCAAATGCTCGTGGCCTGGCAGTGCTGTTATCAGGGCAGAATGAGCTGACATTGCCACTCGCACACTGCCACCCTCCCAGGTGACAGCCTCGGGTCCCAGTCTGCCAGGGTAACACACCAGAGCTCCACTCCAGGCATTTATGGCAAAAGGCAGCATTAAGAGCATCAAATCCCAGCCACCCACATGCTAATGGTGCACGTGCATCTGATTCCACACATTTTGACTTTTAGATACGTCAGGGAATGGAAATACACATTTCTGTCAAGTAACAGTGCTACAAAACAACTTTTCTGGTAACAACGTCATTGATTTCAATTATATAGAACCACAGAAATGCCCTCTGTTCACACTGCAACACTTGAGTAGACATATTACACTTTCCTTTTATGGCCATTATAAAATTTATTTGGCAAAAAAATGGGGACAACTGGTAAAATGGCAGCATTTTATGTGCAAAAGCATGCTAGTGCAGGAAAAGCTGTTTATCTTCATGCAGGTGATGACATTTATTTCGTGCAATTACATTGGCTTATCTATCATCAAAGAAGTGTTACATGACACCAACTTTACATTTTCTGAAGATACAGCACTCCATTGCATGTTTTGTCATCATGGCAGCAATTCTAAGAGATGCTTTCAGGTGGTTCTAATAATTGCACATGTGACCAGCTGTCCTGGGACAGAGGAGAAATGTTAATTAGTGAGCACAGAAAGGAACAAAAGAAAATGAACCAAGTTTCAGGGAGCAGAGTTTGGAGCAGGATGATCACAAATACTATTTGCCACACATTTCGTGTTCTGTTCCTGTTACATAAACTTGGCTTTGCTTTCTGTAAAACGCCCAGGCAAGACTATCTGTGACTGCAGAACATTTTGAACCCACCCTGCTAAAACATGGATTACTGAGCCCTCAGAATAAGAGTTTTTATAACCCATCACATGAAAGGTAAATATAGCATGGGGGTGGGGGAAAAATGAGCCACTGGATCTTGAGAATGATAATTAGGTACACTCAGCTGTCCCATGCCAAAAGGCTGGGGAAATCTTATAGGCATGTAAGTAACAGAAATACAAGTTAAATGTCCTATTATCCTAAGTAATATAATTTCAGCATTAACACTGTAAAACATTGAAATATTTTAAATGCCTTTAAACTGCTGAAAACAAATTTTCTTGGTCATTAAATGCTGAACATTAGAATTCTTTCTCCATTCACTAAGATTATTTAATGTTTGTGAAATCATTTTAACACCATTTAATTACTTGAAATTAAAAATCATTGCTGGTTTCAGTCATCCTTTCCAGAGAAACCTTCTTCAACTGTCAACATACCCAATATTTACCAACCATGAACGCCTATATATAGTGAATAAAATGGATGCACTAGGAAGCAGTGCTCCTTTCAGAGTCTCTGGGTTTTGGTACCAAAAAGATATGGCATGATTCATTAGAGAAAAAACTCAGAAGGAAAGCTGAAAGTGAAGAGCCTAAAAAAAGCTTCTTCCACTGAAGTGCAGTGGAAAGACAAAACCAGCAGCATTTTTTAAACAACAGAGAAGCTGTTGAAGTTACCACGAGCAGAATTTCACACCACAGATCCTACACAGAAGCTGCTCTTTTTCTCCAAGCTGAAATGCCAAGTTTCTGGATCAATATTGCATATCCACAGCTTGCAGATGCAATTCCAAGGTATAATATAATGCAAGATGCCTCCAGACACTAACTCAGAACCAGGCAATGCAGTTAAAATATCGGAGTGATTTGCAAACCAGCAAGGTTTTATGAACCACTTCAGATCACCTCCAATATTTTTAAAGTACTATGTGTATATTTATACAACAAAAGGAGAACGAAATCAGCATGACACCAGCATTAGTCTTTTTGATGTCTGAAGCACACTTATGTCAAGATTTTTGCCATAATACACCTTAAAACTTTCTGACAATTTACAGACTTTCTGAACATTATGAAAGTGTTCAGAAGCACTCATGGTGTTGGCAGTTATTTTTCTCATTTTGGGAGGAGGGATGACATTACTCTTAGAATTAGAGATATATTTTGCAGTAATTTCCCTGGTCTGCAAGTACAAATAGAGACCTGTGCTTGCCTCCATCCAAACTTTACTGAGCCGATCACTTGTCCCAAGATCTGAAACTAAACACAATCTCTCTGTTGCACAGATGCAAACTGAAGTTCCGCAACTTGTGTTTCAAATAGTTATCAAACCTTACAGGGATTTATATTCAGATTTCTGGCTACATCCATAAGCATGAAAATCATGTGAGAGCTTCCCAGTCAGCCTTCAGTCCAAGACTCCTTTCCTACGCTCACGAGTGTAAAATACTCATTTGTCCTTTTTTTGTTATGCCAGATGCCATTAAGGGTAAAAGGAATAACAATTATATATCAGTATTATTTGTTCAACAATATATATGACAGAGCTGCATGCAAATGCACGTTCAGGGACATGAGTGGTGGCTTCTGCTCCATAAAAAGATAAGGCCTCCATTAGGAAGAGGCTGGTGACAGTAACTGCCCAAGTGACAACGAAAGGCATGATAAGAGAGTTTTGCCACCGAGGTGAGCATTACAAACTCTGACGCCCATTCCAACTGACTTTTTTACTAGATCACATTCCACACTGTGTCTGAGAATCCTCTAATTGCCATCAACAGTATTCTGTTAGCAGGTGCTGAAATAGAATATTCTGCTATGCACCATTAAAGTCCCTTTCAGCAGACCAGCCAGATCAGCTTTAAAATAGGTGTATTCAAGGTGTATTGTAAAATGCAGCAGTGATTAACTGTGAAAGTCACTCAAGAACTGAGCCTTTTCTTTAAACAGCCTTGGTTTACAAATCCTGTCATTTCTCACTACAGATAGGAGTTGTCATTCAGGGGGAGCTGTCATTGTACTGACACATTGCAACGTGAGCTCCGGGGTAATTGTGCTGATTAGGAAACAAAATATTCATGTCCCATTTGAATGAATGGGAAAATTGTAAGACAAATTTGTGCTTGGTTAAGTTAATAACGCTCCTTGTCTTCTGATGTGTTCCTGTGGGAAGTGGGAACCCAAAAGTGTGCATCACATGAACTGACTTTAATGCCTTTTCACATGGAACTCACTGTTCTTCCCAGGGTAGTCACTCAAAGGTTGTTTCAAGTTCATACATCCAGTTTCTGGAAATGAGAGAGGGCAATGGATCAAGAACAACAGCGAAGTAGTTAAATATTGACACATAGAGCTGTCAATTAGAAAGTAGTAAAAATCACAAATAGACCAACAGACCAAGTGTGTAAGCTACTTGGGGCCCTTTTCCCTCCAGTTTCTGGAGGTTCCAAAACACTGAGCAAAACCAACATTTTTATCAAGAACAAACACTGTGCAAACCTGCCATAAGTACTAGTTTATTTGCCATAAATACAGTGTACAGAACCTTGAGTAAAAACAAACTTAACAAAAATTGGACATCTGACTTTTCCTGCCAAGCTAACAACCTCTGTGCAAGAGTCCCTTTTCTGGAGAACTCCTGAGAAAGAGAAAGAAGGAGGAAAGCAGCTTATCCTGCTATGCTAAAAGCCACCAGCGAGGGATAATTCTCTCTCTCCTTTCTCATTCACAATGGTGTTCTTGGAAACAGATTTATTTTGTGCTTCCAGTGTCTAATAACAGCTGTTATGCATTTATTGTCCCACTCTCCTGACACAGTAATGTTATCCCACTTAACTCCGTGACTCCTTCTGACATAAAAACGCTCCCACCACGACATTGTCTAATGCTGTAACAAACTGCCAGTGCCCTGGGGCTCCACGGCTCTTCCCAGTGCTCACTGCACTGGATTTAACTCCCCCAGTGCTAATGGCTCCAAGTCATTACAGGGCAAATGCTGACAACCACAGAAACCCCATCAAACAGGAAATGCCCCACTTTAATGCCAGGACTGGCAGAGCTTTGCTTTCAGACACAAGTATTTAAAGCAGCATCGCTCTGTTGTTTTATTCCTCACCTTAGGGATATTTTTCAGACACTCCCAGAGTCCATTTCAGTTCAATAGGACTGTTGGCTTTAAACCCAACATTTCTAAGTCCCATTCCCACAGAACTGCCCTCACCTTCTGCTCGTATCTCCACTGATCTCCTGTGGCTTTGCTGGGATTTCTGATTCACCCATCACACACAACTCATACAGACCCCAAACGGTGGGCACAGACATGATTTCCTTAAGCTCCACAAATTTCAGCATTTTTCCAAATGGATTTGACTGGGGAGGGGGTATGGAAATGAGGAGAGACACTAAAAGTGTAATGGGCTTGTCCACAATTCCTATTTCCTTCTAGAATCAAAGAAGACTCATTTTATACAACTGTTTCAGTGTCTGGTCCTTTCCAAAGACAGGTGCTACACACAGCTAGAAATCTTCATTTGTCTGTAGCAAAAGATTGTTAAGCATAAAAAATTAGACATTTCTATCATTTTTTCTTCTCCCTAAATATCCCTTAAGACAGAGTTTAAAACGTCAAACTCTTACTGTATACATGACTTACCCTGCAAAGTTCCCCGAGGTTCTCATGAATTTCCCTTTTTATGTCCAAATCATCACGTGTTTGTAACCTGGGACAGTGAACTGGTTTAGAATATAATTTGAAATTAAAAAAGAAAAAAAGGGGGGGAAAAAACCATGGAGCAATAGAGCTAAAAAATGATATTTAGAAATATTGTTTCAGAGTAAATATTAATCACAAATAGTTGAGTTCACCTTGTCTTATGGGTGAGAAATAAAGTGAAAAAAAAAGTTGGAAAGCTTCTTTCAGCCATATTTTTCTATAATCTGCAGCTGTTATGTCACACAAAGTGGTACTTGAAAGAAATTCTACTTGTATTAAAAATGAAAAGCTTATGTCTCTCTTATTTAGGGAAACACCTCCATGGTTCAGCAGGCATAAAAGTATTTGTTTATTCCATCTTGTCACCTATTCTGTAAGTTTTTATAACCTTCTAAAACATCAAGTAGTACACTGTGTAATAGCTTCTCCAGTTTTCTCTGAAAATCCTTCCCAAACAGTAGCTTAATCTCTTTAAACACTTGTCCAACATTCTCTGCATGCATTGACACCATGGAATGTCTTCCAATAATAAAGAAAAATAACAGCATGGCATTTATTTTTCATTTCCCCTGAGCTCTAAGTCCTATTTGCAAGATAATGATTACTTCATGAGCGATTAACCCATCATCTGCTTAAGACAGATCGAAGTTATTTATTCTGCATTTTTATAGCCAAAACAGAAAGGGTGGGTTTGTTTTGGCAATTTCATGCTAATTACTTTTGGTATTAATACGAAAATCTTAAATCAGTGGGACTACCCTGGATATTCCTAAAGACATCAGCCACAGAGGAGTATGTCAGCCCTTTCTTTCAATAACAAAATGAAATAAAGCAAGGGAACAAGCTGGAATGAGCACGTCATAAATACTTTCCAGAGGAGACACTCTTCACACGTTGCTCCTCTCCTCACGCAAACTGACTGATGAAGTGGGCGAGCAAAAGGATGCCTACTCTGATTCCTCTTTGATTCTCTGAGAAGATTTTGCTCTTGCAGGAGCAGCTGAGATGAACAGAGAGGATTTTCTGTTTGCTTCCCAGATGAAAGCATGTCTTTCCCTGAGCTTTCTCTGCGACAGAGTGAGCAGTCAGGCTCTGGCTGTGGGCAGAGCTCTCTGCCCAGGGATCGTGCAGGCAGCCGGGCACAGCAGCACAGCCCAGTGCCCCACCTCAGCTAAAGCATCCGAGTTTGGGACAGATATAATCCAGCCGTAGAAGTCTTTATCGGGAAAGAAACCATTCGGAGGAGCTCCTCATCTCCCTGTAAAGCAGCCGACAGGAGCCCAGGAGCCCATTTAAAATAAGACAGGGACATCCAGATTGGGAACATCTCAATATTGGGAAGATCCACAATTCATTTTACTGACCTAGAGCCACCTTTTTTGAAAAATAACTATGTTTCAGGGTCACATAAAACTTTGGAATTTGTTTTTTTTTTACAGTTATCGTAATCATAGCTCTAAGTCAAATTAAACAGCACGAGCTAATTGAGCTCAGAAGGAATATATTCAACTCAATCCCTGCTGAAGCACTGCCGCCTTCTTCACGCTGACTTCTATTTAAACATGGAGAAATGACTCTTTTTAAAGAAAAAAAAGTGAATTTGAAACCACTTGGGACCAGCGGGATCAGAAAACAGCCACTACTTCTTAAAAAGAATTGGTCAGAGGAGAACTGAATCAAGGGTAAAGCAGCAGGGGTAAGACCTGGGTGAAAAATAAGAATACGGATCAAATTTGTAGCATGGCTTTAGTCACTGCTCAGATGCTTGAGGCAAGAAAGAGATTTGGGAGGTAGATTGTCAACCAATATCACCTCAAGCAGCTCCAGTGCAGCTGACTTACCCAGGTTTACAGGAGCTTTTGATCTCGGAGAATGAAGGATTTTCAGAAATCCTTTAGGTTTCCAAAGGGACAGGAAAGGGATGAAGCTCAGGCTGATGCTGAGATGGAACAGAAACCATCTTCAGCCCAGGGAGAAGCACAAACACACCCACGAACCAACAGAACACCCCAAAAATCCCAACTGTAACAACAAGCTATTAACTCAAACCAGAGGAGCTTCCTTCAGCCTCCCAGTTCTCTGGTACCAGTTATTGTCCACTCAGTCCCCAGGCAACCACCAGGCTGCACCTTCACCTGAAGGCTTTTTAAACCTGCAAAGCTGAAATCCACAGAGAGTTCATATTTACTGCAGCTAAATACCTCTTCAAATCTTTCTGGCAGTCAGTTGTTAGAAAAAGAAATCATCATTATTTCACAAGGAGACCAAACTAACAGGCAATCCTTGCTCTCACACAGCCTGTCTTGTCTCCACTCTCTCAGAAAACTTTTAAATCTGAAAAGCCAGTCAGAATAACGTTGTAAGGATTAGTTCTAAAAGGAGAGCAACATAAACTCAGAAATGAAAGAAACCTCATTTCCACTGCCCTTGAAAAGAACAGAGAACTACAGAACTATTTTTGCCCACGAAGCCTAAAAAAAGGAAAAAGTTAAAAAAAAAAAGGATCAAATAACTTGAAATCAAATAGATACTTCTATATAGAAAAATACACTGAAATAATTCCAAACAGGAACAAAGAAGATGCTCATCTCTTCTTGACTCTTGTAATTTTAAAATCCATGTCTTACTCTGACCATTCATATTGACTTTTGGCACAAAGGACTCCAAGCAACTAAAAAAAAAACACCTTGGTGAAAAAAACTTAATATTTCAAATTAAAATTAACAACCACACTAAAACTTTTTTTCAAAGATTATGCAATGGCAGGCTATTTAATAAAGTTATTTAATAAAGTTTCAATGAAGTTATTAGTTTGTTTTTTTTCTTTTGAATTCTGCATTCCAAATCATCCACTGTGGTTACTTTGTTGTATTTTATATTCACAATGAGCAGTCTGAATACAAGAAGAGAACACAAATGGCGAAGGATGTTCTTAATGTATCAATTAAAGAAAAATAATTCCTGACATGGAAGTTCTTCTTGGTAAAGCTGCAAATCCCAAGGAAAGTCTGGATAAACTCTGCTCCCTAGACAAGTTTTACTGCCATGAACTATTAGTGCATTTATCTGCGAGTTCGTCACACATCTTTTTTTTTCCTCATTTTTCTACGAAACTAGGATAAAAAATCAATATTCAGCTGGAGGGTTCGAGTCCTTAAACAATATTCTGTGTCACAGCTACATTTTAAGGTTCTTTTTATGCACTGTAAATATAATTTCCGGTAGTACTTAAAACATTAATCCAAATCAACAAGACTTAAGGGCACCTGCCAGTTCAGATTTCTGAGCAGCATTTCAGCTGACAGCAACTGTACAATATTTAAAAGTCAGTTTAATGTGCACAGAGTGAAGAATAATTTTTAAGAAAGTCACTGAACTCCTGCTCTATTGGAGACCCAGGCAAGGCATTAATTAGAGGCATTAGAGGTATCAATTTAATAAGATGCCAGTCCAGCTTCTGCTGAGGGTTTTGTGAATATCAGGTTTTCTCACAGCAATTACGGCCTCCTCACTCCTCCAGAGAGGAGGTTCAGAGTCCACACAGCACAAAACCTGCACCTCCTACCCGGTGTTACCTCCCAGCAGAGGGAAAGGGGAAAGCTGCTGGATGTGGAGCGCTGAGAAAGAATTGAGAAGTGGACTTTGTGCTGGCTGATGCTGCTGCAGACCTTTGCTCCACCTTTACGGTGGCAGTGGGGTGAAGAGAGGTCGATGTTGCCAACACAGCACTCCTCGTGTCCCCATGCCAAGGAATTGTCACCCCCCAAGCCACGGCTGGACATTCCACAGCCTCTGGGACATCTGGCTGATTGTGTGGGAAAGATTCTGCCAAATCTGGGGATTTGGCACAGCCTTGGGACAGAGCTGATCAGGCAGTAATTCTGCTCAGAGAAGAACTTCCCCAGCCCCTCATATCCATATCCGCACGACGGATTAAGCAGCACACGGGAAGTTCAAGACAGCTTTTCTCAAGGTGGTTTTGCTCTGCTTCTAATGATGCCTCCCCATCAGCTCTGCCAGCACAAACACACGAGGCTGTGCTAAAGCAAGACCAGAGCTGCAGTGACAGAGACAAACGAGGCAGGAGCATCAGGAACGTGGTGCTGTCACAGCACAGAATCCCGCTGACATTCTGACTGGAACAGACACACAGCACGCTTTTAGTTAAAAGTCTGGAATTAGACAGAGAAGCCAATAGTTACATGCAATATGCAGCTAAAGGATTACTGAAGAATGTTAATTAAAACATTTTACCCCATTTATTACTCATGCACTATCCATAATTCATAGATCTTTGAGACTAATTTTACCATAATGATCTTCTTAAAGATGGCTGATAATTGGGAAACACAATTCTTACCAGAACTTTGGGGGCTGAAGCTACATGATGAAAAACAAAATACCAAGGAACTCAGATTTTTAGATACTGAGCTAATTTCACACAAAAGAAAGCTTGCATATTTAGCAGGAAGCCAACAAAATTCAAAATAGAAGCCAGCTTGAAATAAATGATGTCTTATTTTAGTAAGCAAATTTTGTTTAATTGCTCTTCAGAAAGGAATTCAGCTTGTAATGCAAGATAAAGTTTTTAGTGAGCAGTGCATAATAACAAGCATAGCACAAACATAGCACAATAAAAACCATTCCTACCATGCATAAACTCAATCCAGAGCATTGTGATTCAAAGATATCAGTCATCCTTACTAAATGAGGGCAACTCCTGACATGAAATCTGAACGGAATGCTTCTCTGAAGGACATTCAAATCCTTCTATAATACTTTAACCCAATTCACCACGAGGCTATTCCCATTCTGCGCCTCTACACTGGAATCAAACAGCTATTTTAATTATTGCAACACAAACAAGTGTTTCAGAGAGCTGGGGCCCTTGGAGTGGTTTTGTGCCCGAGTTAACGAATGCAGCCAGTGGAACTCAAGCCTCTCAGCTCTCTAGATTGCCACAAAGAGCAAAACCAGAGATTTTCATGCCTTCTTATGGGAAAACTCTGCCTGGCTGCCATCCTTCCCCAGCTCTCTCCCTGCTAAGAAACAATTGATCTGTCAGAGCTTCAAGATGGGCTGATTAAACAATCCCAGGGCTGCAGGGATTACATCCCAGTATCTCCAGTCCACTTCCTTTCCATCCCCACTTAGACACAAGCTATTTAACATTTTCTCTGCTTTTGTTTGTTTGTTCTGAAGTTTGTCTTTCCTCATTAGAGGCATTTGCATTCCTAGGGAAATGTGCACCTGATTTACATATTTGTTAAATCCAGGAATATAAACAGTTTCGAGCATTAATACACTGACAGAATGTCATGATGTAAATAATGCAAGAGTCTCACAATGATTTCAACACATCTCTCTCAGGCTAATTTGTACAAGTGCTCTGCCTTGTGGCATTATTAAGAAAATTATTTTCATGCAAGCCAAAAAGAAACAGTTACAAAAAAGAAAAAAGTCTTAACTTAGGATTTCGTCCAACTTCTTACGAAGAAAAGAATTAAATGAGTGAGGGGAAAACTACTAATGTAAGTCAAGTGGAAATAGAGTTAGGATTTCCATTCCTTGTGAACAGTGCCCTGCTGCTGCCAGCTTTGCAGAGAAGCCCCTTGAGAGCAGAGCAATCAAACCCCAAGAAACGCCATTGAGTCACCCAACATCTGAAGAGCTGGGAGCTGGATCCACCCAAGAATTCCAAGCTCAAATAGCTTCAGCTATTAAATTATCTCTTCTATTGTCAGCCACAGGGCAACCAGGAAGAACCCTCAAACAGAGTCAGTAACACTCTGTTTTAAAGAGAGAATTGTCTGTGGCATCAGCTGACCTCATGACTTTCTTCCTTTTATTCTGAAATGTTTTGTGGAAGTCAAATCACTCCTTGATTTCCAAGGGCCCACAAATGACATGCAGCTTCAGAGACTGTTTTCTTAATGGAAAGAAAAATAATTTTTCCTTCTTTTTGTGTCTTTCCTGCTGCTCTCCTTTGACCACAGGGAGAGTTCTACCAAAGCCCAGCACCACCAAATATTTATTTGTAGGCAAATAAGCTGCTAAGAAACACCCATTCAGATCAGAGCAAGAAGACAGTTGAGTGACTTCAGTTTGCCCTCAAGCATCTGTTTTAGGAGACGCATCATCCAATATTCTCACGGGATAAAGGGCAAGGAGTTCATCTACTTTTTCCCCAAAACTGAAGATTTCAGCCTTAGAATGTTCATGGGAGAGATGGGAACCAAACAGGTGGCTGTAATTCTGCAAAACCAAAATAATTTGGCCTTCAGAGGTTAAAATTAGACAAATCACAGCACCAGAATCCTTGTTTTGAAAACTTCCTCCCATCTTGGTTGTCCTTACCCCTTAAGAAGGGGGCAATCAATAGAGTTGGCTCTGTATCCTCTTACAAAATAAAAAGCATATTTGCTTTTTCATAAAGCAATGATAATAACTTTGTACAGTATCTATGACTATAAATAAGCATATAATCATTAGTGCTAAATACAGAAGTACAAAAAAAACCCCCTTTTTTATATATTTTTTTTTCTGCAAAAATAGGGGTAATATAAAAACCAGATACTGATACAAACATATTGAAAATATCTTAATATCCTAAACACAGTAATGCAAGTCTGGCTTTGAATATTAACATCTCAGATTCAGGATTTTAAATCATGTGTACAGTGTGTACACAGTGAAAAACAGAATATTGTTGCTCAGAAGATTAATCAAAAACAGAAGCCAACTTGGAAAAACAACCAAAAAAAACAGATATGCCTTAGAAGATATTTTTTCCTCCAAAATCTTTAAATCAAGCTAAACATGAAAAATGAAGTCAAATACAAATACATCAAGTTAAATCTGAAATATGACAGATGAAACAACTCAAAAACACCCAGATGTGGTATTTCTTTCTGCTGATAGACTAGAAAACTGAGCCTTTGCTTAGAAGACCTTTACCCCTGTCCTGTTTGAACAGCATGTGACGATTTTTCCTTTTCCTTTTTTAAGAAGCTCAAGGGCATCCTGGCAATCAGAGGACTCTGCAATTTGTGCAGAAGATTTCCTTGCCAAAGGCAGCCCCGTGCTGGGTGAGACACGGAGCTGAGGGCTGGAGATGGAAAACCCCAGGGTGGAGCTCAGAGTTTATCCCTGAATTTCTCTTCCAGAATCATCCCCTTTCCTGCTGGGGGGAAGGGGGGACTGCAGCACCAGCAAAGGAAGCAGGAGAAACAGAGTTAGAATTATGGAAACAGAAGTTCACCGGGGTGGGTTTTAGGGCTGTAGCCAATTGTCTTGGATTAAACGAGCTGCAGGATGCTAAAGGAAGCAGCAGAAGGCCAGGACAAAGCCCTCGGAAAGTCTTGGGAAATGGTTCTATGGAATTCAAAGTACTGAGAACAGCAAAGGCCTCTCCATAGAAAATCACACAGTACCCAAACTGTATTTACAAGCAAAAGTGAGATGAGATGTTATTGTTACCCCAACATCCATCTCCTCTCAGATACTACAAGGCAAGGCCATTACATTTTCTAGATTTTCATTGCTTTATCCCCAAAACCATGGAGTATGACAAAGCTCCCATGCCAGGAACAATTAATTTCTTTTGTCTGATCTAATTGTAATGAAGGATGTTTGGAATGGGGTTAATGATGCACAGAAACCATTCTCTTCTGTTTCTAAGCTCATGATCTGCCCAGACACAAAACCTAAATTACAAATTATCAAACATAACCTGGACACTTAAAAAGTTGAAAGAGCGAGCCAATTTGTGGTGGCCAATCTCCCTCATTTTGCATATCTGGGAAAAAAAACAAAAACAAAAATCCAGAAAACAACATCTCTTAAGTATTTATGCTACTTGGGAGACAGAGAAGAACAGCCCACAGGTGACAGTCAGGCCCTTTGGATGCAGTTTGCTTGGTAAAACTGGTTTGCCATGATGTGCAGATAATGAATAATTCCCTTATTGAGAACTTGCCATCTCTGAGATCACACTTTCCTTTGTGTTCCTATTTATTATTTTATTTAATTTACAAAGCCTCAGCTCCTGTGAACAAATGCAGCCAATGTTTTCTCTCCAAGCCTTCCTCCCCTCTGCTTTAGCATTTCCTGCCTCACAGAAGAATTTGCCCATTTCTTAGTTTTGCTCTGTGTTTTATAGAGACAAGAGGCATTTTTAAGGCAGATTTACAGAGCCTGCAGTCAGGTGAATTTCTGCTGGTGTGTCAGCTGAACATATTTTCTTACCTTAATGTCAATGGAGCTGATAGCTGCAGTCAGATAACAACAGAAAAGTAACAGCACCGGGAGGCACAGGAGCAACCCAGGCAAGTTATGTCTGTTTAACGGGCCCAGGTTGTCCACTGTGAAATTTTCAAAGCATAACTCACAAAGCAGTGAGTCACTGGGTGAGGAAGCAGCCAGCTCTGGTGCAGAACAGCTTCAGAAAAGCTGTTATCCCCTCGGTGGAAGAGGGGAATCAGAGAACTGGAACATTGACTCAGCAAACGAATGCAGGAGCACACGGTGCCACAGATGCTGGCACGCCGAGGGCTGATTCGCAGCTACAGCTATGAAATGCACAATTTCGGAAGAATTTCATCACCTTGCAGGCTACAGAGAGCCAAGAGAAAATTACTGCTTACTGAAAAGCAAAAGAAGCTGCAGAGTTGGATTGTGCAACGTCCATTTTCATTAATAAGCATCCTTCAAGTAATTTGAATGCTAATGAGAAAGCAAAGAAATGAGTTCTCAGCGTAGGCACACTGTTGTCCACTTGAAAACATCGATGCTGCAGAAGCCAGCAAAAGCATTCTCTGCTAAGACTTCAAACACTATAAATATCAATATGCCTTATATTACTCACTAAATCACACATGATTAGGGAAGTCAGCATTTTGTGTTGTAAATACATGTATTACATACAGAGCTAACAATGTTTTAAGGAATTTTTTTAAAATGTACAGCTAGATGCTGCTAATATGCCTGCCAAGACAAAAAAATACATTCAAGTTCATGTTTACACGAAAATGTTAAATCATTTTATACATTATTATACTACATGTGGGAACAAGCATGTTTGATAGAAATATTTCTAAAAATGCAGCCTTATTTCCTCTAAATTGTTGCTTTGTTTTGAATTCCTTGCTTACAGGAGAAAATGAATTTATTAGAAAAGATACCAACACAAGCAGCGTGGTTTACTGTGAGAAGGGGCAAAAGCACTGCAGCAGTTCTTTATCATTGCTCATTCTTCCAAAATGACAACTTTATATAACACTGAGAGGAGCTGACTGCTTCCTATCCTGTTGTACTGACAGCTTTTGGCATCTGCAATTATGACTCAATTTCAAACACCTCAGAGAGAGCATTTGAGCGTGAGCACCGGAGAGGGGCCAGCTCATTTTTAATCAGCTATTATTAAGCATAACAAAATGGCATTTGAGTTGTGCCTGGTCATTCTTCACCTTCCAGATAATCTGAGGGGGAAAAAAAAAAAAAAAAGAAAAGACAAAAAACAAACTAGCAGGCAAATGAGAAGGCCTCAAAAATGCAATTAAAGCAGAGAAGAAGCAGAGTGGAAAAGGCTGAGCAGCAGCAGTGGAGAACGGCTACTGCTGTAAATCTTGAAATGACAGGATGCTTATTCCAGATGAAGTAGCACTTACTTCCACTAAAACCAGCCATTTATTTCTCATGGATCTTCCCAAATAGGATAAACCCGAGGAGGGAAGTTGGTAAATTTTATCTGCATAATAATTCAGGCATTGTGTGACAGTGTATTTCTCACCAGCTTCCCAAAATATTCTACATCCCACAGAAGCCTTTCATGTTAATAAAGCCAGAAATACCAAGGCTGATCAGCCCCAAAAAAATCCAATGATTTATGAGCAAACAAAACAGACTTGTGGCAATTATTTTTCCCTATGTGAATAAATTTTCATTTTTCTTTCCCATAACAGAATAAGCATCTTCCAGGTGCAATACTGGGTGTTAGCTGATTAGTGAATTTTTCAGTATTGGGGTGTGCAAGTAATCTAAGGGACAGCATGTGCTAATGGTCTCTCGATACTTGCATTTTCCTTATCAACCATCTGACTTCCTCCCAGACAGCTATCAGGGCTGCTGATGTCATTTACACTCCTAAAAAGATACATTAATGTCAGTATTTCAGTTTTAACTGTTAAAAACTACTCTTTTGCAAACTAAGCTCTGTTAAATTAAACTGCTCTTTTAGCTCTGTTAAATTAAACTGCTCTTGTAATTCTGGGTTATTCTGGGATCTGTGCATTTGCATTCCAGTGAAAATTACATTGACAACAACTTTGTATGTCTGTGATCACTTAAATTATACTTTTTCCAGAGAAGATGGGGTGTAGTGCATGTCCACAGCTGGTTATACAAACCCAAAAGCATTTATCTGGTGGTAGTGGGGGTAAGAAAGGTACAGTTCATCCACAGGGGAAAATATTGCATCTTTTTATAAGCCTCTGACTAATAATTCTCTTTAAAGTGCTGATCAACTTGAGCAATTGGGACTTCACACAGCGACATCCCCACTGAGTAAAGATTAACAGAATTTTCAAGGAGCAGCTTCTGGCACAGTTCCACTGTGGCCAGGAAATAATGGCACAGTACTTCCTCCAGTTTAAACTGTTTATCTTGCTTACACAAAATAATTCCATGAGGTACGTTGGGCCGTCTCTTCTGATTCAGGGATCCAGCCTTCAGGAGAAGAAAGCTCAAAGAGAAGTGGGTTTGGAGTCAGCCAGCCACTCTCACAACAAATGTTCACGTTATTGTCCTCAAAGGGGTTTCATAAGCTCCTGCCCTACATCCTTCCTTTGAAAACTCCTTGTCTTGCTTGGAGTGTGTTAGCACAGCAGAGTGCTGGGAATGGGATTCTCTCATGGTTCACCCACGCTCCACCAAAGAGGGGAGCAAAAATAAAAAGCCCTCACACTAAACTGTACTGATAGAAAAGGGAACCACACTGGGCTCTGGAAAATCATGCCAAGGAGGTGATAAGCAAGGTTTCATTGTCTCCTTTTTCTCCCCAGACCCATTCACTGGTTGGAGACTCATTAACAGATGACATCTGAGCCAAAACTCTGCCCTCAGCCATTATCGCCAAGTGAAAATATGTCAGGAAGATTCATCTGGACAGCTTCTCTGCAGGAACACGCAGGGCAGGATAAAGCACGCCCCACAGGAGACGTCCTACAGAGTTCCTACAAGTTTCCAGCAGTGTTTCAGCCTGGATAAGGAATTCCTTCAAGTGAATGCACCTCCCACCCCCCTGAAGGTACAGCTTTGCAAGCCTGAAACTACAAGGCTGGGAACATAATGAGCTCCCTGCAGACTTCTTCCCAACACACGCCGAGGGATGTGCAAAATAGAGAGTAATATTGCTAATTAGGCAGGAAAAACGCCCTCTAAGTCTCATCCCCAAGCAGCTGGGCACTCCCTGCCAGGGAGGGCAGCAGGGTGACCTTGTCCCTGTCAAGCTTGGCCCTGCTGTGGAGAACTGCAGCGCACAGATGCTTACGTGGCTTTCTGAAACTCCACTTTTAATGCTGCTGGGAGACCAATGGATTCTTTCAGGAACATTCTCTACTACCTGTACTATAGATGGGAGCTTTCCAACAAGTGGCCAGCTCCTTTATTGACAATTCTATTGATGGTTTAATAGCAGAAAAAGAAAACAAAGATAAACTACAGTAGCACATGCAGCTGGTTCCTGTAGCACATTGATTAGGGAGTGGTGAAGCCATCAATGGCAGTCAATTTACAAAATCAAGTTACTCCTACAGTCCCCAATGATCATCTCTTTCCTAGAACTCTTTGCATTTTATAATTTAAGGTACTTTGTGCTGTTAAGGTTACCTTTAATAGATGAGGTTTAGTTCAAGACATCTTAAGTTTCATGCTGAAATATAAATTCAAAAAGAATTATTAAAACACAGAGTGACCATCCATAATTGAATAACCTCTACAATGAGAGACTGGGCAGGAAATAATAACCCATCATAAATACAATTTAATTGTGGTAAAACGTTGAGAGCTTCCTGGAAGTTTTTAGGGAAAACAGATTCTCTGGGAAATACCAATGCAATAAAGCCCAACTTCCCCAGAGAAACAGAAATCTCCTAAGATGGATCATGCATTAAAACTTTTTCACAACAGCCCAACTAGAAGGCTGATACATCCTTGCTTTTGTGTGGCAACAGATTTCTCCTGCATTACAATGGCAGAGTTGCCAGCACCCTACACCTACTCTGGACCAGAAATCTGTACATCTGTCCTGGCTCAGTTATCTTTACTCATTAACATGGTCTGGAAGCTAGGCATCATTTAAAATCTTGGATTCAGTATGACTTGGAATCGGACACGTTTTAAATGCCAGCTTCTGCAGGCTCAAAGTTAATTTGGAAATCAACTCCAACACAATTGCCACTGTGGTGCATTTCTCTGAGTATAGGCATTAATACATTTTTGCTAATGAATACTTCAACAGAAAACACATTTATAACTGAAGGGTAGTAAAGTTGTGTAGCTGAATAATAAGATTTAACATTAAACTCGAGCAGAAATTTGAAAGCCTGTTACTTATTTCTTTGTGTTTCCTTGAGCAGTAGACTCAGCAGTAAACTCAGCAGTAGACTGCAAGATGCTCATTTAAAGAAAGAAACACGGACCCAAACCTGACTAACAGAAAAGGAAAAAGAAAAAAAAAAAAAAAAAAGAAGGAGAGAAACAATGGGAAGGCAGCAGCAGAAATTCCTTCCCAGTGTAAATTCTGGTGTCAGAAGTCAGGCAGAGTCTCCCAGCTCCTGAAGCAAAAATAACCAAATGAGAACCACAAGACAAATGGCCCTGCTGCAGACATTCTAAGCTGGAACACATCTCACAGGTAATTCTCTCGGAGAAATTTCTCTGCATGTAACTTCTTCTTTCACACATAATTAAGAGCTGTCAGGATTCAGGTAAAGCGTTGCTGGAAGTGGGATAGTAATTGCAATCTTCCACCGGGAATAGATGTAATAAATAGTAAAGATCTTTCAGAAAACAGTACCTGCCTTGAGAACAGAACCGCTGTCTCTGCCACCTTGCAAAAGCACATGGAAATCTGCTATGCTAATTTAACTCAGAAACAAGGAAAAACTCTGCTGGGTGGTGCTGTGCATGTAAATGTGTGTTAGAGCAAAATGCTAGAGACTACAAAAGAGATTCAGACTGAGCGTTTTGTAGGGCTGGGTGAAGGTGCTGTTAAAAAGCATCTCCCAGCAAAAATCTTTCCCCACTTCTCATCTGCACCTCATTTTCACCAACATTTTTAAGGAACCAAACCGGTGAATTCTTTGTAAATACGCAAGACTACATTTTTCAAAGTAAAAAAATCCACATACAGCATTTTTGCTTACTCCTTTTCTTCTCTCACCTGAAACACCTGCGTGTATCTGCCTGCCCATCACTCAGCTCTGTGAAGCATGCCTGCTCTCCTGCCCCTCTACCTAATAACAACACTCCCAGTCGTGTGTAACACCAGAGAAACCCCCGAGGGCAGTCCCATTGTTACTCTGAAGAGATGTGTTTGGAGCGATGGGTTTCTCCTCTAAGACCAGGATCTCCAGTGGAATTTCTCTAGAAGCTGTTTAGCCCTAACAGGGGATGGCAGATGCATCACACCCTCCTTGTTCAGAGTGAAATTCCTCACGGCTTTCTCCTGGGAACTGCTGGAAGCCTCAGACATTAAACAGTTGTACAGAACCAGACAAAACTTAACACGATTAAGATGTAATGCTTTAAAAGATGACCCATGAACCAAGACTTTAAACATGATTTTTGCCTGCTACAGCTAGATGGACGTTCATCAAATGCTGTAGAACAGAAAAAGGAAAGTGATGAACATCTCATACAGAACAGTTGCATTTTCTCCTCTCTAACAATGCAACATTGATCATCTCCTTCCATCCCTGCCACATTCTCCTATTTTCTTCAAGTGATGCATTTGAAGTTGAACATTTTGCTTTACCATTTTATCAGTCAAACCACTCAAAAGAAATCAATAATCTACTGGAGTTCACTAATGTTTACATCCACTTTCTTCTACTTTTATCAGCCATATTTACAGTGATTTCAACACCTACATTCTCTAAGTGATGCATTTTTTTGCTTCCACTGATACTGAGGTTAATTTCCTTCAGCCCTGTTTCTGCCTCACATAACACTGTCACACATTGCTCCAGGTGCCTTTCACTGGCAAAATGTATGAACATGGGACAGCCACGAGATAAAGGTTCACAGAGGTCTTATTCTTCAGGGTGAAATTCCCATGGCTGATATTCTTACAGTGATCTAGGATAGCCTCAAGTTAAAGCCACTTGGTTTTGCTGAGAAGAGGAAATTCTGCTGATCTTCCCCCAAAGATCCAATTAACAGCTGTGTAAAACTACTTTGAATGTATCAGAGATAATGCCAAGAACAGCAGTAAAGAGGCTGGAATAGAGTTTTGAAACAGATTTTTTTGTTTCTTAAAGAACTGTTAATGGAACAAGCCTGAAATGCATCCCATTCCCAACTAGCACTGAAGAGGCTTCTGTTAGAAGAATTTTTCCTTCCATCTCTACACTACTGAAAGTTTTCTGCTCTGCTGAATAAGAACGGACTTTTTTGATGAGTTATCCTATTTATAGCTCTCCCTTATGGTCTTGTAGGGCACATGCCTCAAATTATCAATAATTATGTTCACATTCAAAATCTACGTTGACCTCTGGGGATATTTTCAAGGCTTATAAGATATGACATCAGGCATATTTTTAAATTTTTGTTTCTTAGTTGAGAATTTAAAAAAGAAAACCAAATTCGATTAGGAGTTAACTCAGTTAAATTCAGCTTGAAAGGAAGTCCTTCTAGGATCTCTGGAGGGTCTCAATATTACAATAGTTTTGTCTATAGAACTTGGTGCATGTATTAAAATAATTCAAAACATTTAATACTATTTTTAAAGAGATCAGGTTTATATAAAACATTCTTACCTGCTCTTCTATGTTGGTGTGTAATTTTTCAATTAACTTTAGATTGT
>WAAG01093414.1:0-31647 GCA_013390105.1 Tichodroma muraria
TTCCTTTTTCTCTAAGCAGCTCTATGAAATCTGTTAGCATTATTTTAGTAAAAAAAATGTAAATAATGACTGCAGAATAACAGTCTTAAGTATTTGTAGTTTCCAGATAGTGCTGTTCAAGAACAGCCTTTTCTGATGCGTTTCTCAGTCACTTGACTCTTTTGCTCACATTCAAGGCTGTTCTAGCTTATTTCCACTTTTAGTAACCTCTTCCAAAACTGGCAGCAGCTTTTTTATTCATTTTGATGGGGTTTGGCTCAGGTGTTACCACAGCATGGCCTGGAGTGAGACTTGCCCCCGTTTCTGGCTCTGCCATTTATTTTGTGATCTTGAGCAAGATATTTCAACATTATCTTAAGCTGGACACACAGATGTTTTGGAAGTGGGAAGCTGATAGAAGTCATTCCAGTGGCTGCCATGTCCTCTGCTGTTATCATAGTGCCTGACAGCCCTGAAAGTATTTCACTTCACAATACCCCTACAACATGGAGAGTTCCACTGTTACAACCACCTGTGATAATCTCCCTGATTCAACCAAGCTTCAATGAAAAAAAAAAAAATCCAGGAAGACAGTGTTAGCAAATACCAGGTGCCCTAACATACAAGCACTCAATCACAAGACCAACAACCTTTCAGAGCTATGTTGGTCCTAAAAGAGCAATCAATGGTGTTAATCAATACTGTGTGTTGTGTTTCTTTCATGTGAACAGGTTCACGAGGAATACAAGGACCTCCTGGTCCTGATGGCTTACAAGGCCCACCTGGTCCCCCTGGAACAGCTTCTGTTGCTCACGGATTCCTTATAACTCGGCACAGCCAGACCAGGGATACACCACTATGTCCACAGGGAACATCCAGAATATATGATGGATTCTCTCTTCTATACGTGCAAGGAAATGAGAGAGCACATGGCCAGGATTTGGGTGAGATATTCTGTATGCTCTCTCTTTAAGGGGAAATCTGTAGCTGCTTCTTCGAACGCTCGGGTTCTCTGAAGACACAGCAGTATTGGAGATTTCCTAGATGAGGATGGGGATTGCATACTAAGATCTGCTGTCTCCAGAGGATGCACATTGTAATTCAGGATGAATGAATGTAAACCAAAATGGAGAAGTGAAGTTTTTCCCCCATGTGACAACCTAATAGCACTTGCTGTGCACTCACAGGAGGGAGAGGAAGGATCCACAAGTATGTTCTCAAAGAATTGCTATAAAAACAACAAAGTGAAAACTTTGCTGTCTTGCGTGTCTTTGTAGGTACTGCTGGGAGCTGTCTTAGACGTTTCAGCACCATGCCCTTCATGTTCTGCAACATCAACAATGTTTGTAACTTTGCATCAAGGAATGACTATTCCTACTGGCTGTCAACCCCCGAGTCGATGCCGATGAGCATGGAGCCACTGACTGGGCAGAGCATCCAGCCATTCATTAGCCGGTGAGGCAAAGCAGGCCATCAGGTCTCTTAGTATCTGGATAAACAGTACATCTTAGCCCTGTGTTTCCAACATGCAGGTTGGGTATTAGGAGATGAATCTGTCATGTTTTGTTCTGGGAGAGTAGTTTGTTTTAAAGTATGCATTGTCTGCAGAGGTTCATCTCCCTGCAGCAGTGATAAGAAGAGGCTGCACAAGCTCTTCTCAAACAAGCAATCTCTGTAGTCAGCAGTGCGAGATCACCATGGACAGGAAAGAGAACATGAGAGCCACTGGCTTTAGGATTAAGGCACTCACTTGGGGACTTTGAGCTTTCAGTTTTTGTTTCAGGACCTGCTTCAGTATTTTACCCAATGTAATGAAAATACAGACAGATTTGAGCTCCAAAATATTCTTATTGTAATTACAAAATATGTGAGAAATAGAAGTCCTAATAATAGATTAATAGGCAAGCCTCTTGCAGGCGAGTTTTTTTCCCTTTTTTCAGTAAGAATTCTTAATAAAACGTACTCCTATTATATTTCAATATCACGTATTTCTCTGGTACTTCCCCTGTGTCCAGATGTGTTGTGTGTGAAGCTCCTGCGATGGTGATAGCTGTCCACAGTCAGACTATTCAGATCCCTTCATGTCCTCCAGGCTGGGACTCCCTCTGGATTGGTTACTCTTTCATGATGGTAAGAACTGCCTCCTACTCCAGAAACAGCCCACCTGTGTCCTCAGCTGCTTTAGAACACTGATAAAGAACTGCAAGGCTTGTCATTTGAAAGCTTTTACTTTCAGTCACTAGCCAAGGTAGCCAAGATGGATAGTACACAGATCCCGGCATCACTGACATTTATGGAGGTGTCTGACACCACACCATCTCTGCCAAGAATGAACAGTGACTTTTTAGCAGCTGACTGCTGTGCTATTCAATTTTTAACATCTAAGATCCTTGTTTGTGTCTTTCTTTCCTCCACTAGCACACGAGTGCTGGAGCAGAGGGCTCTGGACAGGCCTTGGCATCACCTGGATCCTGTCTGGAAGAATTCCGCTCAGCACCGTTCATCGAATGCCACGGTCGGGGCACCTGTAATTATTATGCCAATTCATACAGTTTCTGGCTGGCAACTGTAGAGGTGTCAGAAATGTTCAGGTAAGAAAACCTGTTGCTTGTCTATTGCTTTATTCCAGAATGAATGCTTTGGAAACAGAATTTACTCCAAAGATCAAAAGAGATTTGTTTATAGGGGTATAGGGAAATAATTTAGTTTGTTTTCCCCCTCACAACCAGTTTTTCAAGTGTTTCTTTGGTAAGCCTTTAATATTATGTAAAAACTTGCTAGGGCACATTCTGTTTTGCAAGGAGACAGATTCTTTTTGTGTCAATTCTTATTCACATTTTGTTGTAGTACCTCTGAAAGAAGTCCTACTGTGTTTACTATATTTGGAGCCCAAAAGAACAATTTAGATTTTTTTTTTTTTTTNTGAAGGGCAAGATCAACTCTGCTTCAACCTTTTAAGGCAAAGGCTCATGTGACTTGTTTTTAAAAATCTTGTATGAAGAAGGATTCCTATCTTCCATGGCCAGCATTTTCTTCCACACTTTGCAGAAGGAAACAGGATGACATTTTGGCTGGAAGGAAGCCAGTGGCCATTCTGTCTTCAGCTTCTCTGCATTTCAGCTGGAATCTCTCAGCTCCTCCAATTTTTTCCCTTTCAAGCTGAGTAGCAAATCATTTATTCACTGAAGAATCCTCTTTCATAGAATAAATAGCTACTGCTCTGTTTGTGTGCTGATAAAAAACTTAATATTCCCACTGCCACCTAACTGAAGAGTGTAGCTTTGTGGCACAGGGCTGGCACTACGCTCTGAGCAGTGGTGGCCCTAAGTTGGTTTTGTGTAACACCTACAATCAGGGTACTTGATGTGATATTCATCACTCTTCAGTTTTCTGGGTAGTTGATTATTGGTAATTCACCAGTGAAAACTTCCTATTAGTAACTGCCATGCACCCTTGAGATTTCTGTCTCTATTGTTTTCTTCCTCCCATTAAAAAAAATTTCCTTCTTCATTCTATTTTTTAAGGAAACTTTTAAGCATTTGACTATGTACAAACATATTACACTTATATTAATCTCCCATCTTGTTACCCTTTCAAAATAAAAACAGATTATTTGGTAAAGCTACCACTTAAATACAGCTCTGACTGTAGCAGTACTTTTTATGTGTTGTTAAAGTAAACTTCAACAACTTCTTCAACTAAGCAACCCAAAGGCCAGAAACATACCCCAGAAATGCAATTCACCTTCCCCTCGGGTTGTGTTTGTGCTTCGTCACCTGAAAGACTGAAACAGGTGCTTAGCATACCTTGGGGACACTGAGACACTGACACAACTGAGCATCTGTCACCTGGTGCTGGCAACAGACAGAATGATCCCTCTTAGAAAAACTCGCGAATACAGGATTCATTCCCTGCTCACATACTTAAGTTTTATATGAAACAGTGAATCCAGTGTAAGTTGAACTGTAAACAAAGAAAAACCTAATCTAACCTTTCCTTTGTGTCTGTCAACCAGCAAACCTCAGTCTGAGACACTGAAAGCTGGAGACTTGAGGACGCGTATTAGTCGTTGTCAAGTTTGCATGAAGAAGACGTAACATCTTGGAGAATGTTTTATGAAACAGTTGAAAATTCCTAAGATGCACTGTCTTCCAGCTGCAACAATGGTGCTACTGTGCAGAAAGAAAAGAATAAACAAATCCAAACTGTTTTAAGCAAGCAAATTCAAGTGTACCTCACTCATGTGCCAAACTAAGGGTTGTTCAGTACATATTTGACAACAGGACTAAGATGAAAGAATTGACCTCTTGGAAATGGAAAAGAACACTTGAGGTTCACAAAGGATCAGAAGATGAAATTTTTCATTTCACTCCCTATACCAAAATGGCACCTTTTTGATCAACCAAGAGAACAGAGAAGAACACGACGCACTGAGTATGTTTAAAATAACAAGACTGCAGTTTTGAAAAACATTTTTCATGGTGCTACTAACCCTACTGTATTTTTAATATGAAATTTTAAGCTTATTTCTCTTTGTAAGTAATGAAATGTGTATATTGTGTAAACACGTTTTTAATCTAAACTTTCAGTCATCTAGAAACAAGCAAGACTGATATAAAGATCCTTATGTCTAAAATTAAAAGATAAGACAGTATTTTATTATGAAACTTGTGGTACAGAGAGAATTTACCCCTCTTATGCCAACTTATTCATTTAATTTTTCATTTCCTTCCTCAATTGCCAACCTGATATATTTGGGGAATGCACAATTATTCTGAAGTAATTTTGATCAGGGTTTTAAATGTTGTACACCATACTATCAGTGGTTTTATTTGTGCTTAGAAATCCCAATCCACTGAAAAGGGGTTTTTTATCTTGTGAAAATATGTGAAATTATTAGCCATATTCTATATCCTTCTTTTAAGAATGCAAGTTACATTCACATTTTAGTAATCAGTTTGGTTTAACCAAACCTGTCCTTTGGGAATATCCAGTTACCAAAGCGTTTAGGATGATGCTTACATGAGACTTCAACTCTGAAATAGTGTCATATGTTTTATCCAAAACAGTATACATGCTAAGAAACCTTCTGAATAAAATAAAGCATAAGCTGGTGGAAACCTTCCTATTTACAAATTAATCTTTTAATCTTATGTGAATTTATACACATCCACAATGTATTCACAGTATAAAGCAACTCTTGTGTATGTATAGTTCACATAAGGCCTTGAAAGATGGTGCATGCAGTCTTTCTGATGTCAGTTTCTAAGAATCCTCCTCTGTATGTCTAAAGAGTGTCACTACTTGTGCAATAGCTGAAACGTGATCACTTTGTATGCATGACTGTTCAGCTTCTATGGTCAGAGCGTTTCATTTACCCTCATGTATAAACAGCTCCCTGACAATGCAGGACTCTGTCAAGTGACAATACTTTAATATTTTCATTGTATATTGCCACCTTGACTATCAATACAACCTAACTTGTGAATTAACAAATCACCTCTATACAGGTGATGTGTACTTGTTTATTGAATACTGTTAAGTAATTTATCTGCTAATGGCTGTTTGTTCTTACCTTCCAGTTGTCCCTGTAAACACAGAGCATCTGATGTCTCCTTGTTTTACACATTTGACAAGACATAGGACTGGTGACTAAGCAGGTGGCAGTGATATACAATGAGATTGGTGCTGATTTCTAAAGCTTTCAACTAAGTATGAAACTGAAGTTCTTTAGTTTAAAGTGCAAAATAATAGCTTTGTCTTTTTTCCATTAGCTGCAGTTATATATGTTGGTAGAGAGTGGGAATTCAGCAATGTGTATCTTTCAGCTCAGTTTAGTTTGGTTTGCTGATGCATGTAGTAATAAACTGAACCTGCTGCTACCTCCAAGTCAGGAAATTGTTACCAAAGCTGAAATATAATAATAGTAAGTCTCTTCATGTAAACACAAGCCCTTATCTTGCTGCTGGCACCGCAGAAGTCTAAACTGAACATAGCAGCCAATCCCTAGCCCTAAAACAACAGAAGAATGGATGCTAAGGCCAAGGAGCTCTCAAAGGAAAGGGCTCTCCCAGCCTTCCCTACCAACACCCCATCTTGTGTTTACCAACACAGTATTCAGATGTGGGGACATGGAATAGAGTGGACCATGTTTAGCAAACCAGTGCATAACTGGTGTTTCTTTGTAAGATCTGGGCTTCTCTTGCAGCATGTAAAACCAAGACAGGAGATCCTATTCCAGGCTAAGGTACAGAGCACCCAGACCTGCTGGTCTTGTGGGAGCTTCAGGGCCAAAGCTGTGCCATGACCATAGAAAAGTAAAATATGTAAAGCACCTGTTCTTGTGAAAGCTCCGTTCTCTGTTCTGTCCCTGCAGCTCTGGCCCTGACTTGGACAGGAGTCCTGAACCTTAATCAGTTTCAGGCACTGACTTCTAAAGGGGTGACATTTTTCTAAGAGAAAAGTGGTCTAGACATGAAGGAACATCTTTTGAGATCTGCAGCAGAGATTCAAGAGATGTTGGGTTAATTCCCACCACACACCTTCTGTGCCTTAGAGCAGGTAAATCACTTGACCTGTGTTGGATCAGAGTTACTGATCTATAAAACAAAACATGGTTATGATTCTCTCTCCTTCTTGATGCTTAGACTGTAAGCTCCTTGGGGCAGAGACATGGAGGGGGCTCAAATGTTGGTTGGGGCCTCTAGGTGCTATCCATCACTATATAAACATTAAACTACAGGTAAAAGTTTGTGTTTGCAGCTTTATTATTAAAAAAGGAAAACACTGCTTTGACCATTGGAGCCTTAAAATAGGTTTCAACAACACCTAAACATGGTGCAGCTCTGGACACCACTTCAGCTCCAGTTAAGGCTCTTTTCCTGATGTCTGGTATGTTTTTGCAAAAGTTTTTATTCTTAAGGATGATCATGGAGTTGGGCTATTTTAGTTATTCTCATCAGGCACCTGGGCAGGTCTGAGCTGCTGGGGACATGCGGCAGCCACTCGAGGGCACCGTGTGGCTTTGACAGGAGCTGTGACAGCAGCACAGCCAGGTCTGGCCCTGCCTGCAGGAGGGAGGGCTGCAGGAAAGCTCAGCAGGGATGGGTCCTCACCCTTCCTTGCCCACTACTCAGGCCCAATTCTTGTAAGCTGCTGCAGGTGGGGCACTGTAAATTGCAACCAGAATGATGAGTGAAAAAGTGCAATTTTTCTAAAGGAATACTGGTTTTTATTCTAAAATCAAGATTCAGCAATCTTGTGCCTAGGCTGAATTTACACTGTTCTGCTGTTAAAAAAAAAACATTTTGCTTAAGGCAGACTTTTTAGTCCCTCTAGAAATCATATTACAAAGAGGAAAAAGCTTCCTTCAAAGTCACATTCACTTCTAAGGCAGCATTTAAACTTCTTAAAACACTTTTGCAGTCCAAGGACAACCTCTAACCAAAATGGGCACGAAGGGCAGTGCAGCAGCACTTCTGCACCCTGAACTAGATGTCACGCACAAATGTTGAGCTGCAGAAGCTCTGAAGTCTGCAGCATTTTGTCCTCTGCTCTGTAAGTCAATTTCTCTCTAGTGACCATTTCCAACAGAGGGTGCAGGAAGGATCTGCTTTAAAAAGTACTTCTACAACTTGAAAAAAACAACATACTGATTTTGCAAGCAACAAATGCTCAAATTCTAAATTCCTATGTTCTGCCAATATTTTCTATATCCTTTGATACCCAGCTGCAGTAATTTTGTAGTCAGCTTGCTGCCTGAACTGTGCTGCTGTGCCATCCTTGGGACACACCTGAGGGAAGGCTGTTGTGCCAGATTCAGGACTGTGCTGCTGGGAGCAGCATTACATGTTTTCAACAGGTCCTTCCCAGAAAAATTAAGCTTCAGATAACCCAGCACTGCTGGGCATGCAATACTTCTGCTGCCATGGCTACTTCCACTAGAAGCACAAGCTGAAAACTGCACAAGAGACTGGAATAATTTTATCTTTCCAAAGAAAAGCAGGACACTTGCTAATGGGAGACAGGGGCAGTGATTAGCTCAGGGGAGCAGTAAGTGTTCCACATTTAAAATGTAGGGTACGTATCTAGAACTCCCAAGCTTTGGGAAGAAAGATTATTAACTCTATCCCTTTGCAGCAGACAGGTGAGCACTGCCTGAGGACAGCCACAGCTGAGGTGACAGTAACTAGCCAGTACCAGACACCTGCTGTCCCTACACAGGGCTTTCTGCCCCTGGGTGTAGCACAGGATGGGGGCTGAGGCTGCTCTGCCAACAGCAGCTTCAGTGCCCGCTGAGCTGTTGCCTCACACTCTGTACTTACAGGCTGTAACCATAAACCTGCTTTAAAAAGTTTTAAATTAACTCAGAACGAAACCAAAGTAACCAAAGACTTGGTGTGTTCCTGTAGCAAAAGAGGATGAAGGGGAGACGTTTCTGTCTTCCAGATATGCACAGCAAGCTCAGAGCTCCTGCTCTCCCCAAGACATACTGCTCCACAGCTCTGCATGGACAAAGGAGGGGAGAAACTTATATATTTATATATATTTGAAGAAACACTATTGCTATAGCCAAGAAGATGCAGGGATAAAAACAATGCAATGCAGATTGCATTGATACCTGGTACCTCCAACAAAGTCCTTCTTCCAGTGCTGTGAACCACTCCCCACTATTTGGTTATTTCCAATACCACAGAGCTCAGGGAGATGCACAGCCTGTGAGAACTGAGCAATGCAAAGACTTTTAAGATGTATTCTTAAGTGACTGTCTTTGGATTCAGTCAGGAAGTCTAACTTTCCTTCTGGCCTTAGCTGAGAGCTTTCACTATCCTTCAGCCGCAAAAGAGCTCTGGCACCCAAAGGGGCTTGAAAAATCAGTGTAATTGTGTCCCCCCACATAAAAAACACCACAAGCCTCCAGCAGTTGGGCCATTTAAAATCCAGTCAGTCAAAGGTAGTTTGCAGACTTACTGTGACACTGTCACAACAGTCGGGACAGAGTTTGGATAATTGTCACTGTTTGTACTGCTGGTAGGGCTCTTTCTGCTGTGGTTGAGCAGCCCTATTCTCTTTTCCCTCCCAATACAGGCTACACGCTATGCAAAGGGGCCCTAAGAAAGTGGCTGGTGTATTTGAGGAAAACCCTATTCTTATAGCAAACTCAGCCTTTCCAGGGAGTTGTTTCAATGTACGATTCTGAGTAACAGAGTAAGAATTAATTCAGGTAATTTAAAGAAAGGTCTCATCCAGCATATTTCATAGTAATCACCCACATTTTGGAGATCATATATGTTACCATCTAGGGATAAAGCATCTTTCTATAGAAAATTATTTGCCATATCCTTCGTATCAGTAAGAAATCTGAAAAGGCACTACCTTTTGTCAGTATTTTCTGACTTCAGTTGTGTCTACAGGTGGGTGCATTACTTGAAATGATGAGATTATCTATTTGTGTTTGGGTTTCAAATACTGAGAGACCTATTTACCATATCTTTAAAACCAAAGTGTCACTGCAAAAGATACAACACCAAAACACACCATGTCCCTCCTACCCAGAAGTCAGGCCCCTATTTGGTAACACATTGCTAAAAATTTCTAAATTTCTTCCAGGACTAGTACTTTTTGATCATGAGACTTCCATATCCAGTCATGGACAAAGTTTGTGGTAATTTTTTGTTCGTCTTCTACATTTAAAACAGAAAACATATAGGNCCAAAGCTTAATTCTTTACAGGTACTAAAAATCCATGGCAAAGAAAACTAAGAAAACTTCTGGGTGTTTTTCTGTATGTTACCTTTTAAACTAAATGGAAAAGCAAAGAAAACTGGAGAGATGGAGAATCACTACCCTGAAACAGTGCTAAAACTTTTCCAAATCTTCAGAGATACAGGGTGACGAAAACACTTTCAGGAGAAGACACTGCAGCAGGAGGTCTGACAGAAAAACCCAAAAGTTTGTTTAAAAATAAAACCCAGACACGTAGCTACATGAACACTTATTTACTGCAAGTAGCTCTATGGAAAGCCAAGTCAGATAAATATAAACACTATACAGAGCTTCAAGCCAGTCTCCCAAAACCGCAAACGCAATGTGTTTTACAAAGAAAACAACAGAACAATATTTACAATGGAAGACAAAGCCAGATCAATCAGCCCAACTTTAAAACAGATCTGTGGAGCAGAAATAGCAAATATAATGAACAGTTTCAACCATATATGTTTTAGTTTGTACAGACAATAACTGTCCAATATCAAATTAAATTTACAGGACAAACATTGTTCTATCATTGGTATTTTTGTACTATACAGCAGCATAAACGGGTAGCTGGAAGGTAGTATATATAGTGATATGTTTTACATCATCTGAAAATGTTCTTCCAGCACAATACTGAATAAATTAGTTGCTGTAAACTAAGAGATTCAAAAAGATTGCATATTTATTATGCCGTACCTATTAGTATTTGTACCACTATACTTGAGGTTACCCATTTACTTATTTATTCAGCATGTATTAAATCAGTGCTGTATATTGTACAATGGCAGCCTCAGGAAATCTAATATGAAATAAGTATGTAACAAATTTCTTCCAAACAACCTTTTCCCTTCACATTAAATGTTTAGAACTATCTTCATCCAAATTTTGATTTCTTAGAAAAGATGTAAAGCTTTATAAAAAGCTGTCTACGTATTGCATTATTCATTTATGAGACCAACCAACAGCTATATGGCAAGACAGTATCATGGTCTGTAAGAGTGGTCATGTTTTTAACTCCTGTACGTTTAGCAGCAAGTAATTGTACCAACTGAAACTTCTTTTCCAGAATCAAAAACAGGTCTGTGCTTTTAAACTCTGTAGCAACAGTTTTTCCCGTCACTAGACACTGTGTAAACTGATTGGTACCATGTTTCCTAGAAAAACCCCAAAAAAATCACCTCGTATTTTAGTGACACATACATTTCACTACTACTCAGAAAAAGATCTGGGCACACATCACTGAACAATCCAAGCTGACAGTGTCTAATTTGTTATACAAACTGTACCAGCAATCTAAAGGTTGTCTGTTGGAGGTGAGGCAGCCTGGCACATCCGTTGTACAATATACACGTGGAGGATTCCCAGCTGTGTGGTTGCAGTACAGCATGAGGATTTGTGTACCACTTTGAAACCCTTTAGCAATCGTCAGTGCCTTTTATAATCCATTGCATGTACCAATGACTAGTGTCATGCTCTTTTAAGTTCATAGCAGTATTAAAAAGCTAAACTCATTTCAATCAAAAAAAAAATTCAGTACAAGAGTGAAGCACTTAAACTGTAGAAAAATCAGGGCTTATTTTAAAAATGTCAAATAGTCATTGTTCACATTTCTGTCAGTGGGATAAAGACAATTGATGAGCCAACATTTTACTTTTTTTTCCCCATTATGCCATAAAGAAAGAACAAAAATAGTCCCAAATTAAAAGTGGGACTTTGGTTGAAAGTAAGATCAATTAGGGTGGTTTCCCTTTAAAAAGCTACAGCTAACAAGTCTAATGCAGAAGTCACAAACATTGGATACGACTCTGCAGTTCTCCATTCGAATCCATGAACAAAAACCTCATTTTACACAATTCATATTTATAAACAAGAACAAAACAATCTACAAGACAACCAGCCCATTAATCCTACTTTGTACATACCAAAATTCTGAGCAAAAAAAAAATTCCCGTTTAAGCTCTGACAGACACTTGATTTAAAAGCCTCTAGCCTATGCTCAAGAAATACCTCTTGTACCATAAAAGCAAAACCTTAAAAAAATAAAAAGGAAAAAAAGGGCAGAAGAGGTCTCTTTTCCTCAGACCCGTCCAGTCCCATGGGTTCACCCCTCAAGCTAATGTGCACCTCTCCCTCCCTCCTTCTGCCCAGTCACCTGGAAAAATCCTGAACTGCCAAAGTATTTCTAAGCAATACATGTTTAAGCTAACCACTTGTTAATGTACCAGAGAAGTAAAACCCATGTTAAACAGACAATCAGAAACCAGCTTTTACTTCTCAGAATATAAATTTTTTTTAAAAAACTAACAAGAGAGGCAGGAAGAAGAAAGGGACATACAGGGTGCTCCTATTAGCATTCACACTGCCTCCCAAATAGATATGACATGAAAGACCAAATTCCATCACCAAAGCACAGCTATGTAAAATCGTCAATTCAAATTAATTCAATTGTAGAGAGCCGATGTCTATGAAAAAAAATAATTAAAAGGATGTGTGTCTATGTCCGTGCTGGTGGAAATGAAAGTAGCCGGCTGGAGTTGAGCTTTGCTTCCAAAAGCACCACACAGTTTCTGGAGTTACCAGCAGAAAAGTCTTCTCTTCCAACAATGGTTTCCATGGCAATGCAATCAGTCTAGAAAGGAGGGGGGGGAAAAAAAAGTCAGTGACATTTCAGATGCAAGTTATATCGGAAGAAATTGTTTTCTAGGGAGGAGACCACGTGGAGCTTATCCACTGCAGGAATGAGAGCTGCTTTCTGCAGAAGGAAGGTCCCTCACAGGGGGAAGAGACATTCCCAGATGCCAACCCTTCAGAGACCCTGAGGGAAGGAAGAGTGATGGAGTCTGAAGCAGGCGCTGCAGAGCCACTGCAGCCAGTGACACGCGTACACGGACAGGAACCGGGGCAGCAGCCAGCCCACCCTGCCAGCCCACGCTGGGGACGGACCAAGGCTCACAGCTCCCGCTCCCCTGGGGGCTGTGCAGCGCAGAGAACCCCGGCAGGCTGCTCACCAGCTGTGACAGAGGCTGTGGCCAGCACCCCACTCACAGCAGGGCAGAGCTGCAGCACCAGCACTCCCTTCACCTCCAGCTCCAAGCAAGGAGCAGCAAGTCATGACAGCTGCGTGCCCTGTCCTCAGCTTTTCAGGAAAAAGCTTTATTTATTTATAATTAGAAACACCTCAGAGTACACTCATTCCTTTTTGAATAAAGTCTCACTGAAAGGCAACACCCAAATACAAAAGCACATGGCTACAGCCAGCTCCCTTCTTCAGGGGCTTCAAACTCGCTGGAAACGGCAGAAGTCCAAGCACTTGCTAAAATGAAGAGCAAAAAATATACTCTCATATTGCAGGAAGATACAGATGGGTGACAAAGCAGAAATGAAAACAGGAGGGAGTCTGTCCTCAAAGCACAGTATCAGCCCTCCAATTAACCATGCACATGCCAAGGTGAGAGCAACTCAGGAGTTTCCTGACATGGAAGAAAAAGTGATGAAGGGCATGCAAATGCTTTCTGCAGTTGCATGAACACAAATGAGGAACATGTAAGAAGTCATTTTCCAGCTCTCTCGTGAACACTAATTTTCAGTCTGCAGGGCTACTGCCAATCCATCCAGTGAATCTCCCAGCTGAGACAGACTGTCCTCTTCCACCATGTTTGTCCCTCAGCCGAGACTTAGGGCACTGTCCTCTGCCAGGCAGGTGTCTTTGCTCACCTTCTCTCCAAGGCCTGAGGTACAATACCTGCAGGATGTTTCCTTGCAGTACAGCAAAGAAGGAAACAGCTGTTTGTTCTCATTGAGAAACAACGAGTGCAAGAGGTTTAGTCTTCAGAAAACAACAGATACAGAAATGTCAGCTACTTTTTCCCTCAAAGCCACACAGTACCAGCTCTCTCCCTGTTCCAGGAGCTGCCTGAGCTGCAATATGGGAACACTTCATTACACAGCAATGGCAGCACAGGCCCCTGGAACAGAGAAGGGGTTTCAGGGCTTAATCCTGCCTGTGCTTTTCTCGTGGGTCAGAAGGAAACCAGTTACATCTCACTGCTGAAGATCTCATAGTTCTTCCTTGCCTCTACTCCAGGTATATGCTAAAGAAAAGACGACCATGTAAAGAACAAGCATTATGTGTAATAATGCAAACCTGTATGTTTACTTACGAACCAATCATGAGATGTGCACACAAACTCCACCCTGTGCTGAAGAACTTCTGATTTTTGTCCAGCTAACATACTGTCCCTCCAAAAGAAATAAGAAAGAAAAAAAAAAAAAAAAAAAAAAAAAAAAAAAACCCAAAGCGCAGCTGAGCAGCCCTGCCCCGTCCCAGCACTCAGCAAAGGCTGCCTGGGGCTCCAGAGACAGAGAGGCAGAGGCAATGGCAGGGCTGGCAGCAGCGTGGAAGTACAGAGGGATCCCTTCCACTTCAGGAGAAACTCCCTTTTAACCCTACACAGCCCTCACCAAGGTCCAGGTTGCTGTGTTTCGTTTTTCAAATATTTCAGTGATTACAGAAATACAGTAACTTAGTTTTCCTCAATTAAGGGAAGAAACAACCAAAATACACCCACAACTTGAGAATTTCAATTTGTGTTATTTCACAGACATCATAAGATCACAACAAAAAGCTATTGCTTGGTATACACAACGCGTGATGTGGTCAGCAATGGCTTTGTTTTCACAAAAGCCAACTGAAGCTATTATTTCTGAAATAATTTTCCTCTTTAGAAAAATACTGTTTTGTTGTAAGACCAAAGGATGAAAATATGCACCACAGCTTGCAATGAATCACACCTCAGTGATGCATGCAAGTCGAACATTAAAACAGTTAAAGCTTCTATATTAAACTTATACTCAATAAAAATTAACTTTACCAGCATCCCCCCACCTTTTCCTTGCTGTGGACCTGTAAGCACACATAAAAGGAACTTCAAAAACAGTCCCTGCTTTTGTCAGGACATTTTTCCTCCACACCTAACACACAAGGCACACCTGAAAGCTGTTTGACAAGTTATTCTAATCTCTCCAAGCACATCCTCAAAACATTTTGAAGAGAAAAGGCCCAGTTGCTTGAATCAGACAATCCCATATGGCAGAACTCAGTATTTTACATCTAAAATGTCTGAAAATGTTCACAATCTAATACCAAATTACATTTAAGATATTTGGAGGGGAAGGGCAAGGGCTTAAGAGCAAAAAAAACCCCAAGCCTGCTTAAGTCCTAAGTTTGACTCTCTGAAGCAGCCTGATGTACTCAGGCTGAACCAATTCTAAAGCAAGAGCATCAGGTAACTCTGGGCAGAATCCCAAACAGCACAGATTAACTTATCAGAAACCAGAAGAAAGCCTGGGACCTCCCTGCAGCATCTCTCCTTCCCAAAACTCTGCACATTCTGAACAAGAGTTCATTAATTTCCTCCCCCCCCCATGATTATAAACGACACTTCAACATGTTTCTTCTTCATTTTTAAGGTAAAACAGAATTCCGTGAACTGTAAATAAAAATAAGCGAGTTTCACATAAACATTACCTACAAGCTGATGTCAGTCTCATAAAGCCTTGAGTCTTTCATACATGGAGCTATTGGTTGTCACCACTTCTCTAATCCCCTTATTAAAGCTGGAAACTGCAATATTGCAGTTGGAGCAGTACAGCTGGCTGGTGTCCTGAGTCATCAGCAAGTTTTTGGTATAAAAGTATCAAGTATAAAAGTATCAAGTATAAATATATATGGACACATATATCAGACTCAGACAGAAAAGACTAAGAGCAACTCGTGAAACTTGACCACATCAAGAAAAATATTTCATCTGAAATCTAAGAGGAGACCAAAGTCTCGCAGGATCCCTCCCGCGACGTGCTGCAGTCACCCCCACTCCCGAGGGCCGTCCTCAGGAGTCCACTCGCGCCGCAGCCCGAGGCCCGCAGGTCACCCAGCACGAACCTCCAGGCATCACAGAAATCCCATGTCACGGCCAGCGGAGTCTGCATCCAGGGGCGAGTGGGGTCTGCAGCCCAGCCCAAGCCAGCTGTGCAGTCACAGTCAGGAGCCCTGGCACGATTCCTAACCCACAGAGCTGCCGGAGCTTGCCCCCCATCCCCCGGAGCTGTGCTGGACCACATCACCGCTCACCGAGTCTCACAGGTCACTGCTGCCACTGCCCACAGGGGCAAGCAGGACCTCGGGCTCACCTGGGCACCAGCGAGGTTTATCAAGAGGCTCCTACACCACAAGGGAAGCAGTTCATCGAAAGAGGTGTAAAATGGGTTTAATGTGAGAACAAGGCCGGTGTGTGTTGTGCTGCTGACACCTGGATTCCCACCTCTGTGGCCCCTACCAGAAGGATACTTTGGAAGGGACGTGGCCTTATTTTGAGAGGTTGCAAAAAGACATGCACATTAAGCTCCTTGATGGTTCTTTTCTCCCACGCCTGAACTGCTTCCATTTTTTCATTAACCAATTGGTGAAGGAAACCTAATGAGGCCATGCAGTGCTTGAAGAAAACAGCAGTGCTTCTGTGAAGCTGAATAATCTTATTTCAGTCTCACAATGTAAGACTCCTCAGACATCAATTTCCTATGTTAATAGTACAGATATGAGAATTGCTGATCAACAATAAAAACCAGATTAACACTTCATACCAGATCCCATATGAATGGATTTAACTCAGCACTGACTGAACAGTAAAGGAAGCTGTCAGAGAAAGGGATGAAGAAATTCTTCTATAAGGTAAACAAATTATGAGATGTGAACTAGCAGAGACAGGAGGTACAATTCTCACAGAGTAACCCACCATTCCCCTGAAGTTCTCAAACAAAAATGCCACCAAATAAAACTTGGTGGCCAGATCAGACAGAACTTTCACTTGCAGTGTAAACACACAGCTGTTCCTGGACTGTCACAAGCTCTTCCAAGAAAATCGACTCAGTCATGAAAAAAAAAAAAGTCTGATAACTGATCATGACAACAAACAAGCAGCAAAAAAAACCCTGCAAAAAACCTTTCAAAGCAGCCCAGAAATACAGCCCTTTCTACTCTAAGTAGTTTTCACTGCACTGCACCCTACACAGGGCTTTTCTATCCCAACTTCAGCTCTACTAACAGATTTTACACAAAAGCTTCAGCCTTTATTCAAAATTGAGCTCTACTGCTTCAGACTATTGACAACAATACAAATTCAACTACTCATCAATGTTTAATATGGAAAACTAGTCTAGAAATCATCCAAACATTTTCAAAGTTCATCTGGCGAAATATATAAGCAAAGCTTGGAAAATTGAAGCAACGTTCTCTTCATTACACAATTCCATTTCAATTCACCAGTTTAAGATGGGATCACATTATAAAACTACATGCAGTTGTCTGAATTTTGCTGACGAGCAATCAGAGGAAAAAGATCACAAGGCAGAAGAGAAACTAAGGGGCAAATATTTGAAACAGGATGGCAGCATGCCATTGCTCAAAAATGTTTTATTTAAAATTAAGGAACACACTGAGAAAGCACTCTGCAAGTTTTCTATGCAAAAATCACATAGTTTCAAAAAAATTAGGGGCAGAGATATAAATCAGTTGTAATTCATTAGATGCAAACCCAGTGTGTTCCACTTGAAAATGTATGAGATGAGAATATACCAAATTTACACTTCATTTCCTGCATCTGAATTATCAAGGCCATACAAGTCAGGACACTTTGAAACATACTGAGAGGCTCTGAGAACACAGCAGACATACCCTAATTCTCTCAAAGAAATCCATCTTAAATAATACCTATTTTTACAGGAAAGGCTTTTACTGACATAATTCTGCAATAGATTCCTAAAAGGATAAAAGCTTTGCTTACAGAAGATATTAATTTAAGATAATTAAATTATTAAAATCTCCATATCAAAGACTAAGACAGCTTAATGCTTTCTGGAGAACACTGCTGAAGTTCTCCATTTCCTGAACTTCAGGTTAGGGGGAAATCAGAATTAATCTGATTTATGCAGATCAAAAGCAGCAGAGCAGCCCTAGACTTTTTGTGCACATGGCCACACAATATTCCTGTTGTTCAGGAAAGCACTAAACCCAGCACAACCTCAGGACAAAATGTGGCATCCAAAAGCATTTTGTTCAGCAGCCAGGCCAGGGCAGGAGCAAAGCAGCGAGTTCCTCATGCAGCCCTCCCTATGGCAAGCAGGCAGGCCAGGAAGGGGTCATTTGCCCAAATACATTCTTCACAAATTAGTGAAAATTTTTCTTTTGCTCCGAATCTTACCAAATACACAGTTACCATCCCATGCAATTGTCCTATTTCTTGAAATTCTTATTTTAATGGCATAGCTTTAAACCTTGTTAGAGGGAAGCAGTGTTACTTGAGAAAAGCTGAATTTCTTCTTAATTTGCATCTGGCAGACATCAAGTCTACAAATACAAATGAAAACCTGACACGCTGCATCCCTCACATGTGCAGTGACGGTGCCTGGGTGACCCAAACAAAGCCCTGACACAGAGACCTCCTGATTTGGCAAGGATTGCAACAACCTGCTGACAACCAAGCACATACTCCCTGTACTTTCTTCAACCAACAACAGACTAATGATGCTCAAAATCAGCTAATTAATATACGTTGAACATAATTTTCTGACTTTCCACAAGCAAAAAAAAGCAAAATTTGGTTAAAAAAAACCACCCTGTTGCATGACCTACTTTTCACTGGATAAACTATTTAAACACAGCAACTGGTAACAACATCCCAGTGAATCAGACTTCTCTTCAAGCTGCCTCATAAATTTTAAAAATACAAAGTTACTCTTACAAATAAACTTTATGCACAACTGTTCATTCAAAACATGTTTTTGCTATTATTAGTGCTCAGCAATTTCACGAGCTAAAAACCTCTCCCATGATTTCAGATAATTTCTACTCACTTTGTAGAAATGCCTTATCTCTTGCAACAGTGGTTTTTTTCCTGTTCAAATAAACAGCAGGGTTGTTTCTAGGAAGGCCTTATGCACACTCCCTAATGTCATCTCTTTTGCTGATACTATTCCTAGAATTAGTAAACTTGCCTGCAGTTTTGGCAGAGGTCTAACACAAACTCAAATTGCACTGGACAGCTTGACAAGAAGCTGTTGGAGGTTTTTTTGAGTTTGTTTGGAGGTTTTAAACTAAATTTCTATTACAATGTAACACAACAACATTAAAAATTGACTCTTTTCCACCTCAAAATACGTAGTTGAAAACTTCAGATTTTCATGTTGCAGAAGAATGAAAAAAAGGTTCTGCTTTTGGAAAAGCATTCTCACAACAACTATGTGAGTTACTGCACCTGACCTGAACCACAGAAAATATGGGTAAATTTTAGCCAAAAATACAAAGTTGTTTGTGTGGCTTCGGAGAATACCACCTGCTGCAATTCCCTCTGCTCCCATGACAAAGGTCAGGAGCCCTCAGTGCCAATAGGGAGGACTATTTCCTGTCTGTGCTCTTGCTGCAAAGTGGGCATTATGAACTGTTTGGAAACAAATAGGGAAGAAAACAGCCACAGCAGACACCTCTGCATGCACAGCCCTGCTTCCTGCATCCAGAAAGGACTTGGAATACTTGGGAAGTTTCAGGAGTGCAGAAAAACTCCTGCAAGGTGTGACAGCTTCCCAGTGAGGAACAGACTGCTAACAAGAACCCTTCAGCCTGCAGGGAAGTATTGGGACATAACAGGAAATTTGAAAAGCCCAGATTATACCACAGGTCCACACTACATGTGGTACAACACACTGGACAAGTGTATGGCAGAAGAGGGCACAGCATCTACACAATCCTAAGTGGCCTGGAGAAAAAAGATAAGATTCATTATCTCTTCCACTACACAAACCAGGGGCTGCCACACAAAGATGGTACAGAGCAGAATGGACAGAGGTCTGCATGCAGCATGTCCTGATGGATTGTGGGCTGCTGTGGATACAAGGAGTTTACACAGGATCAAAGAGAGATTGGAAAAGGATTAAAGAGAAATAAAGAATTATAAAACAGACAAACTACATCAGGCTCAAGAAATCCTCCAAGCTGGAGAAAAAAAAAAAGAAAAAAAAAAATCAGAGGCTTGGGTGTATGTTTGTGGGAGGTATTATACACGCCTGCCCTGCTCTTCCTTGCTGGGTAGTGTCTGCTTGCTTGTAGGCACAGGTCTGTGGCTTGAGTAAGCCAAACTGTTCTTAGGAACACAATCAAGAGAAAGGGCAGTGTCACTCATGACTAATGAAACAGCTCCCCACCTTTCCCAAAACTTCCTTTCTACATGAAGTTTCACCTGTTGTAATTCATCCCTTCCCTCTTCTCAATCACTTTAGACATCAACACCTGCAAGCATTCAGCACCACCTTTTTCTTTCACCTTCAGTGCCATAAATGACTGTCAAAGGCAGAAAGTTACTACACAGCCACATATCCACATAGTCACACACGTGCAGGCTAATGTACGCTGCATAGAAAAATAAATACATCTTTACTATCAGTCACTCTCTGCTATCACATACAGCAGTGGCATGCATCACTTTTTCACACTTCCCAATTACATTATTGACTCTACATTAATATTAGGACACCCCAAACCTTGGATCACACAGGGGAGGAAAAGAAAGGTTCATATTGGACTGAATGTGTGAAGCAACATCTTCTGAAACCTCAGGACATGCCCAAGAGTCAAGGATTACACCTTCAGCTTCCAGGAGCAGTTTGGGAACTGACAAGGACAGAGTTAAACTGACTCTAAACACAGACAACATTTAATCAACAGTGTCCAACTCTTGTTTAGAATCTACCTTGTGGAACATGTCAACATTAATATTCCAATCACTCATACCCTCAACAGCGCATCAAGCCTCAATGTTGCCACCACTTCCAGATTTAACCAAAACCACTGCAGCGTCTGTTCAACCTGATCTACAGACACAGAAATAAAGTAACTTTCTCCTGTGAAAGTGATTGTGCTTCATGCCAACCTCCACAGGTGTCATTCCTGCAGCTGACAGCACTGCAGCAGCAACGAGCAGGTCCCATGCAGATCTCTCCACCCAGAGATGGGCTCCAAATGCTCTGGTGCATTGGTTACAAATCCCAAAGGTGATTATCTTCCAAGCCTCACTGTGCCTTCTCTCCAATGCTAGAAGACTGCCTGAAACTCAGAGATGCCACCTAAAAAAAACCCCAAGAATGAACCAGTAGTAACACCAAGGCAGTTCCCTAGCTTGGCTGCTTCTGGAGCAAAGTCTCACCAAAAACAGAGGCTCCAGTCCACACGACNATTTACCTCATCCTTTTCAAGTCATTTAAACCATTACGACTGCTGTATTTATAGCTCACTACCTTCCCTTGCTCCCTGCCATGTGCATACCCTTCCAAGTGCCTACACCAGCTTCCTCTCCTGCAACCACTCTCAGCAGCCTTTTATCTCTTCCAGGCTCTTATCTGGACTCTGCCAATGGCAGCAGCCTTGATCTCTATCTTACCCTCCACCCCAGCACATTAGGTTTCATCCATCTCTTTAGTTTCATCTTTAAATTGTAAGCTACTTAGGAGAGGGACCAACACATTACCATTTGTGGCACCATAGGGGGCCTCCATCCTGTCTACCTGTTCAGGTTCCACAACAAGTAGAGATCCTGTCTGGAGCTACACGATCTCATTAACAGACTGTTGTAATAATGTCTGAATGACCTCAAGATCCAATCTGTTCATTTTCTCAGCTCATTTCTAACTGATTTCCTGTTCACCGCAATCTGCAATTTAAAAACACCTTGTTCTAAAAAGACTTAAATACAAATCCCACCCACCCCAAAAAAATATCACACGGTGAAATATAGACAAAAAAGGTCTCCCAAAGCATTTCACACAACAAAAAACCAATGTCATTAAGGAGCAAATGTACTACTGGAAAAGCAAAGAGTTGACAAATTGTTCTACAAGGTTAACTTAAGATTCAAAATAATTCCATATAGGAAACAGAAACGCCAGTGCCTGTCAATAGCTTAAAGAGAGGTTTCATATAAATGATGTATCCCACAGCTCACAAGAAAAGCTCTGCTTGGGCTAGTATGCAATCAGCACATATTTATCAATGATGCAACATCTGCTTCACTGTCACTAAGAACTTCCCAAACTCCTGCTAGTCCAAGACATCTGGGTAAGAAGAAGCACTAGCTCCCCCCAAAAAAATCCAGGCTCAGGCTATCCAGCAGGAAAAAGTTACATGGCAGATTCATCTGGTCAGCAAGAACCATAAACAATAAAGCAAACTGGGTCAGCATGAGTACAGGAAGAGAATCACACTATTCCCTGTGGAAGGAGGATATCCCTCAACAGTGCCTCAGTAAATTCAGAAACCAATTTTAATAGGTTTTTTTGCAACCCTTTTGATACTACTTCTTACAATTTTCAGAAAGAAAAAATAAAGCATTTTGATATTCTCAGTCTTCCCGCAAAATTCCATTCTACTAAAATTCCATTCTACTAAAAAGGAAACCTTTCTCCTAGTAGGCAGCATATTTATCAGCCTTTCATACCCTAGCAAAAAGGAATTACTATTCTTATCTATTTCATGCCCTAAATAATAATTCAGTTTGCTATTTATAGTTCATAACATACATATGCTATGCAGTGAATACAACCCCTATTTACCTTTAGTAGTGATTTATTAAAGTTTTCAATTTTTCACATTAAGTTGTATCTTTACCTTGGAATTACAGCCAAATCTTAAACTATAGTAATCTCAGTACAAGCCACTTCTTCCAAAAACCCTCTCTTCTTGGAAGAATAAAACAGATTAGACGTCATACTTAACTCTCAAATCACTGGCAGACAAAACACACGCATATACACACACACAACACAGGTGTAGTCTCAATGGTTTGAATCCAACCATAGATCTAAATCAACAGAAAAATAATGCTTAGAAGTAGCAACCTCTGGCCCTTAAGATACAGCTCATGACTTTAAGAGTGCAGAAAATTCTTGCTAAGTCTACTAACACTGCTGCTCCTGGGGTAATGCTACACCTGAAGCAAAATCTCCACAAACCCAAACACTTATATATGCTCAAGATCATTTAGATAAGATACTCAGCAACACCTCTGAAATGCCTTTGATGAGTCAGGCTCGTTTACCTTTGTCTTCCCACTGCCCTCAAGTATGTCAAAAATCCCTTCCTGATCACAGCTCTGCCTCTCAAGTAAATCATAACCCATCCCTAAGCTTGAGTGACCTTCACAGAGTTGCAGGGCTTGATTAAAACTGGAACATACTTCTCTATTTTTCCCTTGCCACTGCCTAAACCTGCAAGACAACAGTGCAACTTGATCATAGGATTGTTGTGAATATGCACAACCTAAACTGAAAAAAGTTAGACAGCAAATTTTCAGTGTGGACCATTGAACAGTTCTCCAGCCAAGTCATTACACACCATTTAAGGATGCGTTGTAAGATAATAGGCCATTTTTAAGAGAAAACAGCAGTAATAGTACATCCCCAGCCTCCAGAAGGCTTGACTCTCTCACACCTGCCTCACAGTTTTATCACTCCATTTTCCTTTGAGTTGAAGAATGCCACATTTGATCACAACAGCACCTAAAATAGAACTCCAGAGTTTGTTTCCTTCTTCAGCTCAGAAAAACAAACTTGTCAGCACAATCAACAGAATTCAGCATGGTTTTGGGCGCACCACAGATCCACAAACAGAGCACACACACACCAAGGTACAACACAGTACTATAAGCTCTTTTTAGTACCACCCAAAACCTCAAGGTATAAATCCTCCCCAGAGCAATCAAAATGACGAAAATGTATTAAAGATCCTTTCATAAAAAAAAAGACCATATGTAGAGAAAAGCAAACCCAAAGTCTACCTACTGCTAACATAGCACTGGACATACAAAAACCCCAAAGAAATACCTAGTGACAAACCACTCCAGTAATCACATGCTGGAATACAGCCTCTGGAAAGACCAAACAAGTGCTGCCCACCCTCTGCAACTCCAACCTGCTGCCCCAGCGACAGGGGAACAAGGGGCCCTCGGACATCAAGGGAGGGGAAAACGTTAAGTTGTAGAGGGAAGAGTAAAAGGCTAATAATGCATTTAAGATTTCAATGAAAGACTTTTTAAAATAAAAAAGAAAACAAACCCAAAAACAACCACAAAAAGCACTCTGAACCCCTGCTGGAATACTCCCAGACCTCCCTGCATCCAGCAGCCAATGCTTTCACCTACTAGACAGCTACAAGCAAAGGTTTTGAACTTCCAAAACGACAAATGTCACCATCAGCTGCAACTATGGATTTAAAGTCTGGAAAGCAGATTTCCAGAAGTATTTCAACACTGACTCCAAGTAAGCATTCTCCTTCAATGGCAGGGGAACATTCTTGTCTCAGACTTTCTCACCAAAGTACAAGTAAAACCGAACTGATTCTTGGTCAAATATATCATAATTAACTCACTCCCACGCCACACGGCAAAAATGTGTTCTGCCTTCAGCAGCTCACATACTACTCAAGAAGAAATTACCCTGGGTATTTTTAAGCATAGCTGTAAGTCACCCAATATTATTAAAGTGGCATCTGTTACAGCAAAATTAAAATGGTTTGAGTTGTTTGGGTTTTTTTAAGAATTATTATCCCAGCACTACTTCAAAGATGTAGGATACACAGCAGCATTTGGATGTGCTGCAATAGAGTTCTTCAAATTATTTTTAAATGGGCCCCTGCCTTAAGTATTCTGCCAATACAGAAGAGCCTCAGTTTGAAACAAACTTTAAAACCACTACTTAGAAACCCAAAAGGAGTGGTTATTTGCTTCATATCCCATAAACTGTAATTTACTATATTAGTAATAGCTAAAATTTTCAGCTTCTGAATTTCTCAAAGTGTATATTGTTCCTTATATTCTTCAAGATTTTGCATTTGAAATATGCAAATTAGCAGAAAGGATTTGGACAATTTGAAACATAAGTTTTGCTCTACAGCTGTTGTTGTTTTCCTTTTCTTCAGTTTCCTAAAGTCCACACAGCACTCTCAACCCAGTCTAGCACAGGAACGATTAAAAAGGTGAGGAACAATTATATTATAATCCTGCATTTTAGAGAACACTTTAAATAATATCTTAGCACAGTGTTAGAGTATCAGGTAAGTATCACAGGATACCAGATAAGATTGAGGAGTGGGTGTAAAATAGCCAGTTGCTATTAAGCTGAGCATTACATTTAACTCTAAACAGCTGGGTTTTGAGTCCAGTGTATCTTTGCAGGTATAGTATTTCTAATTAAAACTGAAGAAACTTGTATTATACAGGACTCATTATGCATTTTATTACTGCCCATTCTCATTATCCTGCTTAGTTTCTACAAGGTCCAATAACAAGGTATACATTAGCTAAGCCATGTTTGAAGTAGCTTTAGTGTTCTGTACTCCTAGCACAAAATGTCATGACTCAGATTCATGTAATCAAAACTGCAAACCACTTGCTTCAATATTGTGTAACAATTTCATGATGAAATTGTTTTGCTAATGACCTCCTTGAACTGCAAGCATTGAAAATCAGGATCTTATATTCTTTTTATCGTTATCAACATAAAATGTGAGCTCCGCTTTGCCTAAACCCCCCAAAAAAGTTTAATAACAAATCAAGCCTAGTTACCATTCCAAGTTTGCGCTCTCCCCCTCCTCCATAGATGTCATGAATGGAGAAGGGGGAAAAAAAAGTTTGATTCACATCAGTGAACCTGAACCAGAAGTAGTTTGGGAATTACAATGAGGGAGTAGGGATGCATTGGAAATCACCACCCTCAGCAGTTTGGAGAACACAGCTGAGTCATGGAACACAATATGCCATTTAAGCAAACAAAAACAAAAAGCAAACAATCCAAAGCTGGGAAGTGTTTTCCTTCCAATAAAACTGTGGTTCAGGGAGAAGAGATGAAGTTCTCTACCTGACAGAATTTAATACAGATGGGATAGCTCCTTTCTAGGAAGTAAAGGGTAAATATATCTGCTAAATGTTTTCCTTAAGAATGGATTTAGCCACAGAGCACTTTTTCAGGCAGAGACTGAAAAAGTGAGATGAAGTAAGAACGACAGCATGCAGTTCTGCTAAGTCTCCAGAAGTATTAAAAATATCAATACCTAAAGGCACACTATACCTCTTCAGGAGACAAGAGGTTTAAGAGTAAAGCTTCATTTTCACTACTTAATGGAATGTGAAAACGTTTTTCTGGATTACAGAAAACTTTTTAAATATTAAAATAAAAGCTTTATTACCACAGAAACCAGTAAGCTGTTTAAAGAATAGAGACTTCTAAAATCGTGCTTGCTATAGCTCAGAGACATGATTTCATATGTGAAAGTAGACAGCTATCCTTATAATCAAGAATTTTAAGTCATTCCTGAGAAAAAGACACCACCAATTCACAGTTACTGTATTCAAGTCTGGCAAGCTGCTTTTAGCCTGGACTATTCCAAAATCTGTTCACCCCTTCATGAGCCCCCTACAAGTGACCAGTGTCCACATCCCACCTACCCTCCTACTAAATACCAGAATTATTTTACACTACTTTTACAGAAAACTGCTAGGCCTTGTATAATTTTGTGTTTCTTATTAGGACTAGAAAGATGCTTAATTTCCTGGCAATGCCCATGTTTTTTGCAGAGAGTTGTTTTTGCCACCTTCTAATGCATTTCATTCCCAGAAAACTTCAACTCCCAACAAAAGCCAGCAGCTGTTATGCCTCGTTTTTCCTCTGCAACTTGTAATAGAGAAGGAAAAAACCCCAAGCACGGGGCTGTAGATACTTTGCTGCAGCAGTAGTAAGCAAAATGCTTATCGTAAATACAATTTCTAAACACGGTATCTCTTGTATTTTTCAAAGTAGTATTTACAAGACAGCTGAAAGGAAAACAGCTTTGTTCTTTTTTCATCTTAATTTTGTAAAAAAAAAATTTATTTATAACACAGGTTTTAGTCATATAAGGGCAATAAGTTCAAGTTAAAAATTCTGCTGGTTTTAGAGGTGCTTTAAAAAAAAATACGAAAAAACAAACACAAATCAGCTGCAGCAATCACTGTGCCTCTGACTGCAGATTTAGCAGACAAATCTTTGAAGTGCTGAAAGACTAACTTTGGAAGAAAGCACTTCTTGGACTGGCACCTTTCAACATCTTCTAAATTTGATTCCAACCAACAAAACAAAGCAGAGGAAAAAAACCACTAAGGCAAACCACACATTTCTGAGCAGCCCCAAGCAGTGCTGCCAGACTCTGAATGGCATGCGAGCTGAGTCAGGCTATACTTTCCACTAGTAAAGGCTATATACAATTTTAAGCTCCTGCAATACCTTCTACCTTTAGAAACTTAGTTTTAAAGCAAAACTAGGAAAAAAATGCTTCCGGTGTTTAAGATTGTAATAAAAAATATTAAAAATATGAAAGTCAGCAGCAGCCTGCCCCCTTACTGCTTTATCTGTAGACAGAATAGACAAGTATCAATGTCCAACCACGATTAAATATTTCCTCTTGGTATCCAACAATTACTGACTATACATACATTTGCAAAGAGAGGAAACCATAATTTCCATCAAAAATTGTTTTCTACCAGGAGAGTGAATTACTGTAAGGAGTTCAGTTGGTCACTGGCACTAAAGCAATGATTATTATTCCAGAGTTCCAGCACAGCACTCACACACTACGCTGCTCAGCCAGGGGACATGCACAACACCACTAATTACTGGCTTTGCTCCCACCATGAGAGCTTATCACATGAACAGGAGTGTCCTTCCTCTTCCCCATACTCTTTCTCCCCACCTGCAACACCTTTATTTTTATTCACACTTCAAACTGCATTACCTTACTGCTGGGTCAGACCACTGACAACTTGAAAGGCAACAGCCTCCCCTCCCAAGCTTCAGACCTGGAGGACACTGCTCAGTGCCTGCTCTTCCTCAACCACAGGCATTCCTCTTCAGCTACACAAAAGGCAGACCCCATGGAAAGGTTACAGCTTAGCTGAGCCCTAGGTGGTGAATGTGAAGGCAATGAGCTGCCTGAGCCCCCCTCCACACTGGTCAGCAGGTCCTCAGGTTTCTCCAGAGGACACAAGGATGCTGTGGAGATCAGAGCTCAAAAGGAGCCACCAAACCTTCAAGGGAAAAAAACTGAGTTCAGTTTATGTAAAATTCAGCTAAATAAATCTGGGCAGATTTGCACATAAAAAAACTCTATAAGATGTATTTCGGCTACATTAAGAAATAAGAAATATATTTAAGCCTCAAATTTTGAGGTCTAAACCAAATTTAGCTATTTTGAGCTTTCAAATTACAAAAAATTTCAGTTCAGAAAAAAAATGAAGAGTCATCTAGTTCTAAGAAGGGAAAAATAGCAAAACAGAAGTGAAGGCAAGAGCTAGCATAACCTCAGGACAAGAATTCACAACATGAAATACCATGAATGCTTATGCTAGCAAAATCACTAATAAAAAAAAAGGCAGATGACAGTCTGATAACACCTCTGACTGCCTAGAAGAGGCACATAAATCCTTTAGGCCAAGGACCACATCCTCTTACACTGCTGTTCAGTGGTTCAGATGCTGCACTACAACAAAACTGGTTGTACTAGAATAACACAGGAGATTACAAAAAGCATTTACCCCACTCTGAAGACTGTACTAAGCAGACCATCTAATTCCTATAGTTAAGCAAGCATGAAAGGGAAGTGCTTTTCAAGTTACAAACCTTTTCTCGCAGCGTTACACTTCAGCCCATCTGATCTGCTGAAATCTATGCTTACGTAAGCTCCACTGTCCAAACCTGAAGTACCATTTTGGAGATGGCAAGCTGGCGCTGTAGTACTCGCCTCACAGCTTAGAGGGTCATCGCGTAAATTCAGAGCAATGTAGTTTAAGCCATTCTGAAATCCAGTTGAGGTATCCCTGGACATTTTGCTTTCCTGACCATCAGAAATATTTTCATCCGGTTTTAACCAAACGTTGTCGAACGAGGCAGAGCTGTGTCTTTTGCTACTGTCAGTAAAGAAAGAGGATGAGGTCATCACAGTCCCAGCAGAAGAGAATGTTTCAGAACTGTGTCTCCTCCTGCCTTGAGGGTCAGCTCGAATCACTTTCGGTCCTATAGGAGGGTCAGAGCTAGGGACAGAGAAGCTACTGCTACCAGCGTATCGATCAACAATGCAGAGTCTATTAACAATGGAAGAAGGGCTATCCATCTTTACAGCACTGTCAGATTCAGTGGCAAATGGCCTTGGTGGTGTTGCTGCCATGTTGAATGTCATCTCAGTGTAGTCATCAGTCCTGTTACTTGCCGTGCTAACACAAGCAGCACCAAATGAAAGCCTGGCATAGTCAGGGTTTGGTTGGTTTCTAGGAATACTGGAACTTGCATAAACTGAAATATCTGTTAGAGAGTTCGACAGCTCCTTCACTGCTTTTGGTGACTGCACATCCAAGTCAACACTCATGTAATCAGAGAGCGGTGACTGCCTGTGGTCACTACTTGAGCCTAGAGATGATGGAGATCCTTCGGCAGATAAGGAATATGGTGTGTTACTCGCCTTTTCATTAAAATCAATATTTATGTATTCACCGGGACTCGCTGGCTCAGGTGGAACTGTGCGATCGTACATTCTGGGGATGGTATTACTCCCTCTCGTACCTAGGGGCAGTCGTGTGGGCCTGGTAGCCCTGTTCTGCACAAGTCCTTCATCCGAACCTTTCAGCGTCGGCAATTTAGAGATGCCATTAGCCAGAGTCTCACTGCTGACCCCCTTTACATTTTCTGGTGCACCATACAAGAGTTTTCCAGGTGAAGACATTGGAACATATTCACTGTGGTCACCATTCTGTCCTGATAACGCCTTAAAGCTTCGGGGCAAAGAAAAATATGAACTAAAACCTTTGGAAACAGAAGTGGTATGAATATAATTTGAATCACTGGGGTGCTTTGGAACTGAATTACCAGGTGACATATCCATATACTCGTTGTTTGTGATCTTCTCATTACTTCCTTTAGAAGCAAATCCAGTTAAAGGACTCCGTACAGGTGAAGAGCTGCCCTTTGGAAACATCATCATATAGCCTCGGGAGTCAACCTGAGATGGTGACCATGAATTGTTAATCTGTTTTGGAACAGACATGCTTTTAGGAGTCATTGGCAAATAATCGCTGGTGCTGGATAGAGAAGATGCAACTCCTGGCATCATTGGCATGTACCCATCATCCCTGGCTTTACTCCTGCTTTGGTTACACGTGGAATCAAGGTTAGTGTCACTGTACTCCAATTCATGGTTATCTTTCAATTTTGGTATTTCAGAGTAAAGTAATCGTCCGTGATTTCCTGCAGAATCTTCATCCAACAAAGCTGTAGTTTGTGTTGTCTTTTGCTGCACTGCTACAGAAGTTGGCTTTGTTAGAGAGTAAGTTCTTTTCCTGAAACATTTTTCAGCCTCCATATAGTCATCTCTTGAGCCATCGTCTCCCTGCTGCTTATTCATGGACATGTACTCACTCAGACAGTTCTCCTCTCTGATAGGTGGTGTGTTTCCCAGGGAATCTGGTGTGTTACTCCTCACTCTAAAGTACCTGAAATCTCCAGGGCTGGAGCCATATTCATCAGAAGAGATGAATCCCCCATCACTTGGGGAACCACAAACAGATGAGCTAGAAGGCCTGGTCAGCATGTCTGAAGCAGAACCATGACCGCTGCTGGAAGAAACACTGATGGGACTTGTGGTGGAGGGAAAATGAGAAACAGGCAGCGAAGCAGACCTGGTGTGGTAAGATGAGCTGAAAGCAGCTCTCACGTACCTTCCACTCCCTTCTTGCCGGCCCAAATTCATCCTTGCAGTATTCAGGTGGATCAGACTCCCAGTCACTGACCTAAAAGGTCTAGTCATGGTACCTTCTCCTTCACTGGATGTTCTGAAGCGATAGGAGTTGTTGCTTTTGGTGGTAGGAGGAGTCCCTCCAGCAACGCTCTCAGTTCTAGATCTTCTCTGCAAGCCCGTCTGGCTGGGGGGTAGGTTGCCCAAGTGCCTCCTGGTGGTGATGAAGGATATGGGATTGGTACCGCTGCCACCACCAGAAGACTGGCTCTTGCTTCGGGGCCTGAATTCTGCAAAGGCCTTTAGAGCCTTCATGGTATCCAGAAAAGTCTCGTGCATATTTTGGGCAACAACCGAATCATCCACTTGCATCCAGAGTTCTCCAGGCCCAATAGAGGCAGATCTGCCCACTTCAATAAAGAAGAAGTTCTCCGAGTGTCCACAGCGGCGAATGTTCATAAGCTGCAAGTGAACAGAGGGCACCTCAGAGTTCAGCTTGACAAGGTGGATGGCCTTGCTGGAGAGGCACAACCTATACACTCCAGTGAGGTTTTTCGTTTGTCCCAGGCCTTTGGGCTTCACGTTGACCTGCCACACCTCCTTGAACACGGTGCCAGGCCTCAGGGTGGCCCCGTAGTGCTCATCATCCTCATCCACCTGCTGATCGGCATGGTCCTCCTGCTCCAGGAAGCCCCTCTTGCTCTGATTCATGAGCTCGCTGATGGCCTGGTACCAGGCCTCCTGCTCGGCGTCGTTCTCGGCCAGCATGGCGAAGTACTCGTCCTTGGTGTACAGCGCGATGATGTGCTTGTGCTTAGCGTCGGCCCGGCGGCTCACGGTGAAGCACTGGTACAGGGGGATGACCCGCTTGGGCGGAGGACAGCACAGCGCGGCCGTCCCACCGGCCCCCGCCGCCCGCAGGCTGCTCTTGAACTTCTTCTCGCTGTCATAGTACTCCAGCCGGGCGGGGGCCAGGTGGCTCTCGGCCCGCAGGACGAAGTAACGCTTGTGCCCGTGCTTCTGCTTCCGCAGGTACCCGCACTTCCTCACGTCCTCGCCGGCGCCGC
>WAAG01093414.1:32529-60835 GCA_013390105.1 Tichodroma muraria
GGCGGGGCGGAGGGCGCGCCGCGGAGGAAGTAAACAACTCGCCAGAGCGCAGGGGGCGTGGGGGCCGGGCCGAAGGTGATTGTGGTGACGGCGCTGCTCGTGATCCCCACAGGGCTCCCTGGCCGAGGCTCTGCCTCATCGTCCTCGTGGACTCCGTACATCTTCTCAGCCTCCACAGCCCCACAAAGCCTTCACAGATTCTCTCAGCCTCCTCAGCACCTCAGAAGCCTCACAGTCCCCTAAGCCCTCACAACCCGCAGAGACCCTCTCACAGCCCCTCATCCCCCAGTTCCGCGCTGGCGGAGGCAGCGGCGCGTTGGTGACATGCAGCGAGCTGTTTATTTTCGGTACACTGCTGCGTCACTGCACTCTTGTCTCGGGTTCGGGATTGCCCGGTGCCAGTCGCAGTGGGGTTTGGTGGGGTGACAATCCGCGTTACTCCAGTGACTGCTGTGCAATCCTTGCCTGTGGGGTCCGAGCAGGCCACTGACATAATTCCTAGGGTTTAGGTCAAAATACGAAGAGTGAAGAGCAGATTCATTCTGTTTCATAGTTAATGGGCACTTGTGTGCCGTAAAATTCTCTGCTCTATCTAGATTAATTGTACTGATAAAATACAGCGCTTGATGCTATTACATGTACGGCTGTCCCACCATTTCAGAGGCAATGATGTAGGGCGGGGAGCCACTTCCAGTCTTCTTCCCTAACACTTTCTTCCTCTGGTAATTAATTCCTCCTTTTACCAGTTCGCCTATGTCCTCACAGAGGACACTCCAAGTTGGTGGGCAGAGCACACGGCAGGACGGTGACAGCCCAGAACCCAAGCCATGTTCCTGTGCTGTGGTGTGGGGGTGCTTAAACTGCAGGGCAGGGCAGGGCAGGGTGTTGGCCACGGATGCTGTTCCTGGTGCCTTCCCACTCTTAATAAAAGCCAAAGGTACGGTTTATTTGAGTTAGGAGCTTGTGTGTACCAGTCATGTCAAGTGTAAAAATAATCCTTTTCCTGTAATGCAACAGCAAAGATCATTTCCCTAGCCAGTAATTTTGACCACACATCTCTTTACTTTCTGTCTTGATTTGCTTTCAAGGTCATTCTTGGACTACCTCACCTATGATTCATTATGAGATGACAACTCTCAGCAATTCCTGACACCTACTTCCATCACCCACTTGTTTTGTTTTGGGATAAATAGCTCTATGTTTTCTTTCATTCTGCCTCTCAGGTGTGGGAAAACATATTTTTTTAAGTCTCCAGTAACTCAGTTTTGGACATGCCAAGCTGACATGCCAAACCTTGTACTTGTCGTATTGACTGTTAATGTCTCGGGTTTTTTTCCTAATTCTCTATTCACTGCCTGCTCACAGTGTTTAAGCTGCACTTTTTTTGTTTATATTTTTACATCATCTATCACGGTATATTCCTGTACATGATTAGAGCTCCTAAGTGTTATGGCAATACAGTAAATAAGTTTTAACTACAGAAATGTAATTATTCACAAAGCAGGAATTATTAACTCTACAAAACTGAGATTAAATGTAGTTTTTAAAGCCATTCAGACATGTTGGCACAAAAACACACAACTGAACTCCCCATTAGTTAATGGTGTCATGAATTAACTATACAATCATATTGTTGATAGCCTCTGGTAGAATTCAACTGTTTTTTGAAGATGAATTCCTTTTATTTTTCAACCTTTTCTACCTGGTCTGTCAGTTGGGTGAGGCTGAGATTTCCATAACTGTTTGGGTTTAATTCTGTACTTTTACATGAAAATTTTAAGTGGTTTTAAATGTATAGAGCAAGGTGAACTTTGTTCACTGCATTCTTATTTGGGCTGGTTGCTGAAGGATATACATGGGAAGAAGAAAGGAAAACTTTTGAAAGAAAGGGCTTAGGTTCTCTTTTTTGTTTATGTTTTTTTTAGTCATCAACCTCTGGGCTTGGTTAACTATGAATAATCTGTCCCTGTAAGAAGAAATGTATCATTGTTTTCTGGTCTCTTTTAAAGTCCTTTGCTCTTACATTGCACTTACACTGGTTTTGCTAGGGAATTGAAAAAGCCACATATGCATAATTAAGTCGTGCAGAATTTTGGGGTGGCAGACACATGTGATCAGACCCACAGGGACCAGCAGAAACAGAATTAATAGAAATGGATTTTTCCACTGTGTTCTCTCTGGCTTAAAAGGAGTGCTTAATATTCCTGAAAACTTAATTTGTTCATGTTTTCCTATGTGACTACTAAAAAATACTTACTGAAAGTACAAGCTAATCTATAATTTGCATACTCTCTCTTAACTTTCATTAGTAGAAAGAACAACTATTTTCTTTCTCTCTCTTTGAATATATATTGCATAGATTCTTTTGTGCAGCTGTAGAATCAAAATTACTGGTTTCCTGTAGTAATGATTTTTTATTTTTGTAGGTTATATAAAACATTTAAGTATACCTGTTAGTGTATGATACCCTTCCATTACTGAAATAATTGTCTGGCTGTGGGATTGGATCTAATTTTACTATCTTTTTTATCACAAATGATTCTAACTTTCACAAATGATTCTGGGTTTCTTTCTTACCATTTCTCTGCCTACTTGTCTGGCACGTGGCCATAGTTCGCTCTTTAAAGTCAGTGCCTCACTTTTTATATAGAATCAGCTTTACATTCTTCAGTTTTGCTTACAGAAACCAACATAGCCTGTGTATAAAATGTTTCCTTAGCTGTGGGTGCATTGTCTTTCAGAAACTAAAGAGAAATCAAGATCCTCTCCACAAGTCTCTTGATCTTCACCAGACTTGAAGAACTTGTAGTTCTTAGAGCTGGAGGTATGTTTGCTTTATGTTTCATGTATTTGCTCTTTCTACCCTACCAAGTGTCTGCATGAGGCAGGCACTGTCAAAGACCAGAAATTTGAACCCGTTTTTTTCATTACAGTTTCCACAAGTGGCTATAATGTCTGTAATATAAAGCAATTAAGCTATTGGTAGTCATATTGTTGACCCAAATGGAGGGCAAAATATGTCATCTGTGGCTGAAGTACTCAGGAACAAGGAATGGGTTCCTGTAGGGTTCTCTGAAATTCCACAAGAAGTGATACTATTAATTTACTTAAGAAGTAAATGGTTTTGGATGTGATGTTGCATGATTTATTGCTCATTTCTTCTAGTTACAACAGCCCATCTTATGCCCATCCTCAGTTACATCTACAGGAGTTATTACCGAATAAAAATCAGAAAGGAAATCAGTTTAATTGAGTAGTAAAACAATCCTGGTTCATTTTGTACTTGTGACATGTTTGTAAAAGAAAAGGAACTGGAAAATTACCTGTGTAGAAATTTAGAATAAAAATATCCCAAAAGTATTTAGCAACCAAGAGATGTTACGTGAAAGGTAAGATTCAGTTTTTAATTGTATGTGTTACGTTTTCACTAATCATATATTTCTATACATTTGTGCAACATAAATTAATGTAATTGTTCATAATGTGTATTTATGGCCCAAACTCTTCCCTCATTTTAACTTTACATCTCCAAAGTAGCCTGTTCTCGTTAACTTCTTAGCAGTTCTTCTCTCACAGTAGGTCACTCAGATATGGTGATTTTTACAAGAGGCAAAATTAGCTCACAAAATCAAATAGAACAGTGGTTTTCAATTACCAGTTATTCTGGTAAGAATTATTTCGCCATCTGCAGAATAACCCATGTTAACTGGTAATAACCCAGTTAGCATGGGTTATTCTGCAGATGGGGAAATGTCCTTGTCCATTGTATGTCAGTGGAATAAGAAAATGAAATTATTGTGCCATTTCTTAACCAAGATCCAGAGGACAGTAATACCCTCTGTTTAAGGTACAGATAGGGAGTTCTAAGTTGTCACTTCACTTTGCAGCAGGCTTGCCCTAGTTCCTTGGGCAAATCTCTCCCTCTACCTTGTTTCAATCCCTTGGTCATTTAATGGAAATAAGAATTCCTTCCTTTCTCAAAAGAGTGTTTTTGAGATAAAATCTGTTAACAACAAAGAACCTCACACATTTTGGTATCAAGCGTTATATAAAATTATTGTAAAGCCAGCCTGAGGGCTTCCTTCATCCCCATGGTTGTGTAGACTCCACTGTGGAGTAAGAGTCCTCTACGTGTGCATTTCCTGGCATAAGCTACATGGGGTCTTATTTCTCTCATCCAGGCCTTCCTTGCTGTGTTGAAATAAGATGCTGGAACCTTCACAGCAATTGGGATGATGCTCACTTATGAAAATGTATAGATTTGAATTCAAGATTTTCAGGCACAAAGATTAAAGGCAGACATATTAAAGAATTCTCAGTTTGAGTCAGAGGGACCTATGGGTGCCTCAGTACCTCTCTGATAATGAGGATTTGGTTGTTTACTTGTTCCATTATACTCCTTTCACCATCTATCTAATCCTATCACATCATTGTCTACAGAAATACTCAGACCCTTAGTTTCTTTACTGTTTTGTATAACTGGGGATGGTGTCACCATGCAGTGAAAAGAGCCACAGAGGGCTGTTTTTCAAAGGCATACACTCACATTTGCACAACGTTTTCTCACTGGATCATGAATGAATAGTAAGATTATTCTGCCTGTTTGTTTTCCTATTGATGGATAGTTGCTGTTTGGGATATATAGATTTAGGATTATGTGCGATATTATGCAATTCTGCTAGTGAAAGAAACATAAATGCACCCTTTTGCTATACACAGTTTTGGCCATATGTCCAGGTCATTAAGACAGGGAAAAACTACTAAAGCAATCAGACTCTTATTCACTAATTTCTCAGATTATCTTTGGAGAATAGTGGAGTAGAACAGAAACTAAAGATACCCATTTATATAACTGGAAATGAAAATGGTATAATTAATATCAATTTTCAACTATTCATGGTAATGAGCAGACAGTACTGTTTTTGTAAATCAAAAGCATTTTTTTACAAACTGAGTGCAAACAAACCTTTCCTATTACCTTCTTTGCAGTACATTGTATCTGCCAAAAGGTGTTTTAAAACAATTAGCCAGTATGTCTTTAATTCTTTGATTTTGAAAAATTATTAGCAGAAGTAAATACCCTCTAGACAGTTTATAAATGAGAACTTTCAGCTTTTTGCACAAGTTTGATGTATCAGAGAATCCATCCTCATTGCTTGAGTAAGAAAAATCTGTGACACTGTGTTCAGAGGAAGACTGACATGACTTGGAAAAGTGAGTCTGCTTCTAGGTGCTGATTGTCCACTGTTTTGTGGTTGGTTGGTGATGGAGTCAAAATTCCAGGCAGTGCCTCTACAGGTGCCACAGGCAAAGATGAGGATCGCTGCTCTGACTGGAACTGAGCCAGTTCTGGAAGTGTGACTGATGGCACTGTGCTGGTCACTGCTACTAAAGACTGGGCTGGTAGACTGAGTCAACAGGGTTTCTAGTACTTGTAACAATCTGTAGCAACACCGGGCAGTGGGATTAATTTCATCTTCCCCCGTCAAAAAAATAAAGGCCTTTTTGATGCCCAAACGAGGACATGAGGAATTTGAGATAAGGACAGAGGAAAAGGTAATGGACAAAGCATGGATGAACAATGCTAGAGAGGGAACAGCAGAATGACTGTGGAGCATTTTGGTAGTTGTAATTGTGGTGAAGGAATGAGGGAAGTATTGTCTGTAACTTTTGTTGGTGTTGATGTTATTTTGATTTTGGTGTGAGGAATTCTTTTGGTTGATATAAGTGAAGTTTTTTGATGAATGTGTATTTCAATGATAATTCTCAAACATATGGTATCCAGAGGTGAGGGATGGAATGTGTTGGATTTGCTGGCAGAGGCAGCGTGGTGTTGGTGACATGCACTGGGTTGTTTATTTTGGTAGGTTTGGGTAGCTGGGCATAGAGGCTACACGGGTGGCTTCTGTGAAGAGCAGCCAGAAGTTTCCCCCACGTCCAGTATAGCCTATGCCAGCCTACGCGGTGCTATCGTCTCAGGGATAATGTATTTAAGAAGGGGGGGAAAGCGTGATTATGGGTTTTCTCTGGTGGTCGTCCCTGTTTCCATCTCAGGGAGAGCAGAGCTTGGTTCTGCCAGTCTCTTTCTGGAACTCCCTGATGCTCCTTAGCCTTTCTCCCTCCGCTCGCAGCACTGCCGCCCGTGTGAGCGGATCAGTCTCCTCGGCCGCCGCCGGCTCCGCTGCTCCCGCGCTGCCACCCGCTCCCTGGCACAGGCTCTGGCACCTGGGCGGCGGCGGGCTCCCATGGCAGCTCTGTCCAGCGGCCACGGCCGTTCTGGCGAGTGCCGAGGACGTGGTTTTATACCCGTCCCGTTGGGAGGGCTCCGGGCGGCGGCCGGGAGCGCCTCCGGACCCGCGGGCGGACGGACGGACGGACGGACGGACGGCGCGCTCCGCTTGGCGCTCCCGGAGCGAGCTTCAGGGAGTGCCCCTGACTGTGAGGATGCCGTGAGCTCCAGAGAACCCGCAATTTCCACTTCCCAAAGGTGCGGTGAAATTACCTTTATCGGTCTGCAAGGAATTATTTTAAATGCGTAGCATAGCACCACAGACATCTCGGACAACACACATACTAAATGTGCTGCTTTACTGTTTAACGTCATTAGCAGAGAGTGGTTGCCTTTTCGTTAGTATATATGAGTCTGGTTTAATTATTGCAAAGGGAATTAGTGCCCAGTGCTTTGGTGCCCCTCACAGAGTCGGTGTTGCTTGACGCACTTGAGAACTCGGGGTGAGCCGGATCTTTTTGCAGGATGGGACGAAGCGTGGCCATGCCCGTTCGGAGCAGCTCAGTGAGAAGTTGTGACTCAGAGGCATCCTCTGAATCATATTTCCCCTGAGCTGTAGCATTGCACAAGTGGGGAGTGTGCCATCAGACCTGCCAGATGGAGCATGTTCCTTCCTTCATGTCCAGCCAGCTCCCTGTGCTGACACAGAAGGGAGCAGAATGACGATTATGTTTGCTTCTGACCCAAATTCCCCCCACTACTCTGCTTTCTCATGGCAAGAAATAATTTCTCTTCGAGGTTGGCTCATTAATTTAGTGCCTTTAGCACAGCTTTGAGGAAGGGTGGCATAGAATGCAGGAATGCCCTACTACTTCCATGCAGAACTCTGTAACCATCAGATGCCCAGAGTATAGTTTATCTGTTCATGTGTAGGTAGGTGAGACATTCTACTCACTTGTCAGCTCTGAAACTAATGCTTGTTTCTTGGGCACACACTTTTCATCCTTTAGGAAGCAAATCTGTCACAGTGAGAGAAGGTATCAGCACCACGTACATGACTTGCAAAGGACCATTCAAGTCTGATTCCCGACAGACTTGGCAATAATCACCAATATGATCAGACAAATCAGAGATCTGAGTTCTTATTTTTTAAGCAAATGAGTTGCATTCACATGGAAACCAACAAAAATACTATTTTTGTCAGTTAAATTTTTTGCATTAAGACTAGCATAATCAAATAATCAGCCAATCAGCTAATTAAGCTCTGCAATGACTTCTAACAGATTCAGGCAGCAGATTTTGCAGATGAACAGTGATTTACCTGTAAAAAAAAAATTGAGATTAAAGTACTCATTTGTTAATATTAGATCAGCTAGCAATACAAAAGTCCATCATTCTTGATGTCTGAACAGGTTAATGATTCTGGTAGCCAACCAGATCAAGCACTGAGAACTCCTAATTTGGTAGCAACAGTAATTCTTTGTGGATTCTGGCGATGAATAGCATTTTTTTATTTCCTGCTTTATGAAGAAGGGGAATCTATAGTAAATAGGGTAGTGTGTGTTAAAATATAGTATTTCAGTGTTAAACATCTATACTTTCCTAGGGAAATTTTCAGAGGATTTTACCTGAACTACTTACTTTAAGGGACAAATTACTATTGCTCCTGACGATACAGGAGGAACTGCATATGGAACTTTGCTCAGTTTAGCCTGTAGGAAAGCTTGGGTGAGTAGCTCTCACCAACAGAGATATAGTTTTGCAATCTAATTTTAAGTATGTAACTTGAAATTCCATTCTGTATAATCCTTACGCCTGCATTTCTTCTTCAGACAGAGCTTTCTGAGATTCATAAGTAGTTTTCACAGCAACTAAAACTTTTTACTGAAGAGAGTAATTTATAGTAAAGGCAGGAGAAAAATCATATTGCAATAAATTGAAAGGACAGGAGATTGTTCCTGGGTGTTTGCTGCCTCCTGATACTCAATTGTTATTCTTGCTAATCTTTAATGCTTGCCAAACTTTACTTTCCATTGCTTTTTCTTAAAATTAAGAATAGACTGATTAATGAATTATCATAATTATAAAAATTATAATGTATCAGTGTTTTTAAGGAAGCCAACATTCATTCTGTAAGATACAGCTTTATGGTGTAGAAGTAAAACGGATAAACCTGATCTCATCTGTCTTTATGGCTGGTATAGAATGAGACCAGTGGACAAGGGTTAGTCTGCTTCTATGGGATTAATCACAGTTTTTTTTGAGCTCGGGGAAGAGACATTGTATATAGTGCCTTTCTAAGTAGCTGTGACATCATTTATATTATTTATTTTACATTATACTTTTTTTACTATATCAGTATAGACTAAATCAATGCTTGGTGCTGATGCATCTTGGACAATGGGGTAATTTTCCCCCTATAAATGTGGCTTGATGTGAATGAGAATAGGGGAGAGGAAAAAGTGTATGTAAATGTGTTGTATCAGGGCAGAATCAATCACTTAATGCTTTTCAGGACTTCCCTTATTACTGTGCTTTCAGTAATAGAACATTCTTAGAACTAACATTCTAACATACTTAGAACTGTTGTCAGTTCAGTTTTATTTCTGTGTATTTGTACAATATGCAACATAATGAGCTTAATATTTAGCATATTTAGCATAATACTTAGCATAATTACCACAACATTAAGAAAATAAATAATTATTCAGAAACAATTAATCTCTATATTTCAAACTAGATTAGAACAGGCTGATGTCTCTATTTTTCAGAAGGACATTTGATATATTTTGAAATAAAGTACCTTTTCATTATTTTTAATAAAAACCTTTCCAAAACTATCTTAAGACTCCTGAAGATAAAATGTACAGGGTATTCATTTGTATCACTTCATTTCATGGCAATGCATTTCTCATCTTCAGGCAATGTATAAAGGAATAGTGTACAGAAAATTTCAGAATTCTTACTAACATTCTGCTGTTGCTTCCTTAATCATATTCTAAAGTGTTCATATTCCAAATCTCAATTATTTTGAATCTTGCAAAGAGGACATGGCATTGGATGCTAATCCTTTCAATAGAAAAGCATGATATGACATAATCAAACTGTCTTTCATACAGTTTAATAAACAAATTATTTTCCAAATAAGTTTCTAGAATTCATTACTATTTCCATGGGTAGTTACAGAACAAAATCAAGGGTATACATGTAAATAACATAAGTACATTTAAAGAATGAACAAGTGCAACAGATAATACTCCTATGTTTATTCTTATTTGCATATTTAAATGACTATTTTTAGTTTAATAATAAGTAGATGGCAGTTTTAAAATAAGTTGACTGAAGGCAGGTGGTGAGTAAGTGTGCAGAAAAAGTTGTGTTTGATGGGATTCCTTCACAGAGTGATTGCTCGTTTGAGGAGCACTGGCCATAGTATGTTCTCTAGAAAATAAATGAAATAAAAGTAAATAACACAACATTTCTCCTGAAAATCTTTTAGTGACACTATTATTTTAGGTTGAATCAAGACAGGAGCATTTGCTTGTTCTTTACTGTACTATGAATAGAAGGTGTGCTAGGGCCTTCTGAATGCCCAGTAAAAAAGCAGCACGAGTCAAATGGTTTGAAGAAAAGGAACACTAGTAAATATTAACAAAGCCTTTATGGGAAGGCAATTATACTATTAGGAGAGGGGAACAAATGCAGGCCTCGTACAGGTGGAAATAACTCAAAATGTCCTTAGAGCAACACTAATTTGCCCTAACAGACCAGTGGATTGGGTCTTCCTCCTTCTCAAAAAGTTCACCACTCCTAGCCTTCACATTATTTTTACATGCTTCTCTTTGGACCCATGTGAAAGCATTAATAGAGTTGAGTGGTTCAGAGAAATGTCACACTTTCTTCTGTGCTGTCTCTTGTGGGTTTTTTCTTCAAGGAGCATTAGGATGGTATTGCTGTCTAGGGAAACGGTTTGAGTTAGTGTATTTACTAAGTTTAAAATTTACATTTATAGATTAAGACTAACAAAGTAAACCATATGATGTCTAGATTTTTTATCTCTGACACAATTAATGAATTAAGAGCACAGCTCAACTGAATGTTCAATATACTCAGAGTTTATTAAACTCAGCCTGCTAACCCTGAAATTTCTCCTTGGCTAAGGGAAGAATGTAAATCAGTGTTCACACAGGTCTAATTTCTTTCATTGTCAAACCCAGTTCTATACTGGAGAAGATAGACCTAGTCAATCATTTGCTCAGATACAGAGACTGCTTTTCTTTCAGGAATTTGCACTGAAGTTACCTGCACCATTTGTAATTGTACCCAGGTACTTGATGTGCAACAATTTACAGCTGACTCAGAGCAGCTCAGTGCAAAAAAACAGTGACTAATCTCTTTGTAGAACTGGGGCTTTGCAACTTTGCTCTGAGTCATCATGACAGCTCAAAGTGCCATGACTTAGTGCATAAATAAATAGATTTAAACAGAGCACTCAGTTTCAAAACAAGTATTATTTCTGGTCCTGTCAAAGTGACCTCATTAACCCTATTTTACAGCAAAGTAATAAGTCACTGATAAGCAGGGTAATTTCAAATCTCTAGAAGACTATCAAAGTGGAGCCTGAGAAGTTAAGGGAAAATATGGATGAAAGAAGGAAGGCAAAAAGATTTTCTTACCAATTAAGAGTGGCACACAGAGAGAGAGTGGGAGCAGTCATTTGCCTAGTAGAAAGAATGGAACTGAAAGAATAACATGGGAATTGGTGGCATTAGAATGTGTAGGGAAGAGGTAAGGGAGATCTTTTGAAGTTTGCCTTTTCCAAACATATTTTAGCCACCCTTATTTATTCCTTCACATTCTTCACTATTCTAACTAAACGAATAACTAAACTGTAACTTTATCCTATGTTATTTGGCAATTCTCTTTGTGTTACAAATTGATGGTCCTCTTATCGTTGTGCTGCTATCTTAATGGTAAATATTAGTACAAGTGGAGCCAGAATCTCTTCTGAAATGGATGAGTGGTTTGTGACTGTTTTCCAGACCTGCTTTACTGCAGTGTAACAGGAGTTCAGTGGGTCTGTGCAGTAATGCCCAATATCCATGCACAAGGCACCTCCACGAGGAAGCAAGTATTTCAGAACAGAAAAGAGCATTCATATACAACTTACAAACATAGATTATGGATATCTGAATTAATAGATTTAATCACTGATAGATTTAGTCATTAGATAGATAATCAGTGAGGATATTATAGGGCTTGAGGTAATAATTTGGTTTCTTACACATATACTACAATATCTCTGTAATTATTATATACATATAGGTATTGAAAAAGATTTTTATAGTAATAGTCTTATTTAGTGTCTCATTTCATAGAGGCTGCAGTTGCTGCAATAGTGGGAAAAGTACATAAATCTAACAAAACTTCAGAAATGAGCAATGTCTTGTTCTTTGAGTCACAAAATTAGCAAGAAGTAACATGCTCATTACTTTAATGTTAAGAAAGGGTGTTAGTTTAAATGCTTTTTTGCTTGAGGAAGGATCATGTATTATCTCAGAAACTGAGCAGATTTGGGCCTAGTCTGTACTTGAATGGAACATGTGAAACTAAAATTAATCTTATTACAAGAAAGGATGTCCCTGGTTGGGTGGGTTTGATGGTTATCGCTGAGTCAGTCCAGCAGTCGTGCCTGCTCTGGTGTTAAGGAAACGTTTCAGTGTTGGAATTGGATCCCAGATTCATTAGGTTGTTAGGTTAAATTAGGATCCACAGTGTGTGGCATTACATTTAGGAAAGCTTTTTGTCTTGAATTTTCAGCTGTATTCCCATAACAACAATAGGAAATGTGCAAAGTTTGACAGTGGGATACAGTATCAAAATAATGTAAATATACATCAGGCATTATTAATGATTGATATCTTTCCTTTTGTCTTCAGCATAAGTCAGTAGGAGAATATGGTCCTCATTACAGTTTCCCTGTCTGCTGATCTCTCTGTTGCTCATAGACTTTTTACTTGTAAAATAAATGTAGAGGAAAATTGATAAAAAATTAAAAAAAAAAGTTAATGTTCATTGTATCACATCTACAATACAAATATAAACCCCAAAAATGATGCTTCAAATGAGCTGAAAATAAGGAATTGTAGAAAACTAAGATGGGAGGATAAAGATAAAAGGACAATAATGGGAGCACTGACAAAAATTTGATGGCTTTTGTACAGAATGAATCAAAAAAAAATATTTAAAGCCTGTTAGTCCATTAGTTCATACTATTAGAAGAAAGACAGACCTTTACAAGAAGAGTGTTGTCATTGCACTTTTGAAATTGCATTCTTTCTGAATCAAAATTTCCTCCAATTCTGACAATTAGAATTTGATGTAAAATTCACCTTTGTAGATACACACTTTTAGAACCACATTGTGGCCCCAGAATTATAACTGGTTTTATTATATTGAATTTGATTTTTTCTTGTTTTTCCAAAGTTTCTTTGAAATCCATAAGATTTAATTTCTGTTGATGGTTCACTCTGCCATTGATGTAGCTATCAACCTTTCACACACAAAAAAATAGAGAGATTAATCTAACATTGACAATGCTGAAGATAAAAAGGAAAGTTAATTTTTGAAACATGGGAAAATAAAATTTGAATGGAAATTTTCAATATGAAATCCTTTCCTTCATTCCTGTTTATTTTGCTGCTGTTGATTAATTCAAAACCCTTTCATCTTTATCCAGAAATCTTGTGTTCCTACTCAGTTGAGAAACACATCCTTTGCTTTTTCATTACAGTTCTCTGTCTTGGAAATACCTTTTCAGTTGTTGCCAGAGTAAATGCCCTGTTATTGGGTCCACGAGACCTCTGGCCGTGCCGGTATGTCTAGGTCTGAAAAACACTCACTTTGGAGGAATTTGGCTTTTAGTTACACAAGACTCCGAACACCGTGATTACCCCTTTTATGAACCAGTGTTGCACTCCTCTTTAGATTAGAAGCCAAAAGAAACTATAATGGATAGTTACGAGGTCTGCAAAGTAGTTTGCCTGCTTGTGGGAATAAGATTTAAATGTCATTAATGAAGTTAACATTATTATCTATCATGAATCTGAGGATTAAAAAACAGAGCAGTGTTTCATAATATCTTTGGGGAATACACAAATGTATCTGCAATTAGGGATAATTTCCTGACGGCTTTGGTGTTTTCTGGAAAGACTATGTAATATAATGCTGATAATGAGTTGTTGGATTATATTCACACTAAAATCACATAAGCTATCTTTGCATCTCATGTGGAAAAAGAAACAAAGTATTTTTACAGGGGTTCTGATGTGTTTCCAAATTTTGGAGGTGAAGAAACTTGCAATAGACTAGAAGAAATGTTACTTTGGGTGAGGTTTTTTCATAGAAAGTCTTATTCTATTTCATGTGAGAGCTGACAGAGATTAGTTTTCACATGAATATCAGATAATATTCTCCAATAACATCATGTCATGATATTTTAAAAGTAATTACATATTGGAGTAATGAATAAGTACAGAAAACAAAGACAACTGCTTAAGGCTGCTCATATTTGCATGGGCAAGCTAAAATATGTGTTTAATTGCAATAATTCTCAAAGTTCTTGTAAACAACTATTACATTTCTTAGGTAAACATGCTTGATACTTTTTTATCCAATTATAAATATAAATATTTTTGCTACTCACAGAGTTATGAAAGTTCTCTGCTTGTGTCTACAGTCCTCCACTAGAGCTGCTGGGAGTGAATTGCTGCATGGCACAAGCACTGCTGTTTTGGGAGTGGGTGCAGCCTGAACTGGGAGGCCAGGGTGGAGTCGTGTGCTTCTGCATGCTTGTTTTCTATCTGCAAGCATTGGAAAGAGAATTGTGTACTACGCTTTTAGAGCAAAAAGGAAAGGAGAGTTGTGCTTTCATTGCAATGAAGTTACTTCTAGTATGAGTAACTTCCTTTTGAGACTCATCCTTAGCTGCATAGTAAATCCAGAGCAGCTTCGTGGAAAGTAAGATCACTTGACAGAGACAGGAAATGCTTTGAAATTTATATTTATGCTACATTAAAAGTTTTGTATCTTGAAACTGGATGTTTCTGTCAGTTTGTCATGTGCCTTATCTCTGAACTTTGGTGCTTTCATGCAAATATGATAGTGTGTGCTTTTTGTAGGGTCATATTCGTGAAATGATTTCTTGATTAATGTTACAGGAAATATTTCTAAAAGTTTGACAAGCTCCAACTGGTTAGGATCTCAAAGCACTAAAAGCTGGTGATGTCTAAAGCTGCTTTGCTGAAAGTCAGATATAAATTTATGCAAAACTGAAGAACAGGTGACAAAGACTAACTTTTTTATTTCAATACAGTAGGGAAACCTGCCCTGTTAAATTTCAGGTAAGAACTGTATTTTTCACAAGCATCTTCTAAAACTTTTTACACCTAAGGCTTTTGTACAGAAATGTTTATGTTTGCTCATATGAAGTCCGAACTTGTTTGTCTAAAGTCTTGTTCAAAAATTGGTGCACTCATTATTTCCATAGCTGTTGGTACATTTTTGGGCTTGCTGTTGAATCTATAGAATGCTAAAATAATTGGTTATGGTCTGTCTGTACAAATTGGAATGTTTGTGCATATGTAACAATTGGTGCGTGAAAATATTAAGATGAAATTACATTTAGATGTTAGATATTTAGAATGTAGAAAGGAAAGATAGAGGTTTTGGTAAGTGGCTTTCTTTTGTCTGTGATCCCATGAATTTAGGGTTCAATTTGAAGGGGATAAAGGGTGTTAGAACCTGCCTGTGCAAGCAGAAGCAAGAGTGCCAAGGATTTACACATTTCTCTAATTTTTAAAGCATCTAACAGAGCTATTCTTCTGGCTTGCCAGAAAAGGCAAGATTTTCACCCTTTGGCAGTATCTTTAATGAGAGAGACTCCCCTTTTGAGGAGGGGAGTCACACCTGACCGAAGGTGCTGACACCGCTGAGTCAGCGCAACTGTCCCGGCTTGTTTTTCAAACATTTGTAGGGAGTTCGCAGGTGATTAGCTGACAACAAAGAATGAGACTCTAGAAATGTATTATTTGTAGACTTGTGTCTCACATGCGAGAGCAAGGTTTTGTAGGAATAACAGCAGGCACTGCGTTCAGGAGTCGATAGATTGGGCAGGAGTGCAGCTCGCTGTGGGCACGGGACAGCAGCAGAGCGCTCCAGAAGTCAACTGCGTGCTGTGGCTTTGTAAAATATTTCAGCATTTGCAAGAGTAACGGAATCCAGAAGCACAATTTCTTTATAACTAAAAAAAGAAGTCTCTTTTTTATTAACTAAAAACTGGACATTTACACTAAGGCAGCTTTGGTGCAACAATATTTGTATGTATTGGGGCCTGTTTCCACTGGCTGTGTAACAGTAAAGTAATGAGAAACATGCTAGTTAAAGGTCCATAGAACCCACTCTGGTGTTAGTGATGCATATACTCCCAAACATAAACAATTATATAAAGGATTTCAAAAAGTCTTAATTATGAAAATACGTTAACAATACGTAAGAATGTCATTGTAAAGTTTCTGGGACAGACTTTCTGCCTGTTTTTATCCAGGCAAAACTGCAGCTGAATGGTTTTCTAATCTTCTATAGACAATAAATATAAATTGCTAATAGATCTACTAAAATTAATAGAAACTAAACTATAAACTAAAACAAGGTCAATATAAACAATTTAAATCAACAGAGATCTTTGATTTTTAATTTCCTTTTAGGTCCTATGTAAAGATGGACAAATCTAATTCTGAGAGGGTCCTGTTAGGGAGATCCTATCTCATATTCTGTGGATGTCTAGAGAACCCAGCACTTACACCTTATAAAGTGAACTTAATTCACAAAGCTGCTGTTCTTGGCTCAGACATGTTGGTAGGATCAGTTCTTTCAAAGCCTTTAAATGTATTTTATTACTAACTACTTTTCCAACAGGTCAGCTGTATCAAAGCACTATTTGCCTAATAGTGAACTGAATAAGTAATCTATTGTCAGTCAATAGAAAAGAGTGGTATTTCAAATGCTGTATTTATCTTGCATCCAATCACTGGAATTAAAAATGTTATATTAATATATATTAAATATGTTAAATGTTATACTAATACATTTATAATTGATGAAGTAGAAAATATTTGTATCTCATCTTGAGGAAAACTGGATTTTTGTTTTTTGCAGAAAGAGGATATAGGTCCCTTATTAGAACAACAGACTTTGTCTCTCTTCCATCCTATTGGCAAGTAATGATCATTTCCATTTTCATACAATTTATTAACTTTTAAAATATCATTTATCCTGTTACAGAATAAACTGTTTACAGTTAAAACCTTTAGGCTAAAATCAGTTACAGATAATTTTAGTTGTATTTTAATAGACTACTTTTTGTAATTAGCTGTAAATAGTGGCTTAGTAAAAAGGTAAAAAGTGTTATATGTTTCTTGAAATATATTTTCCTTTTTTCTTTGCTAATGGGACATCTTTGCTTGAAACTAAACTGTTAATACTGTATATTTTCAGTTTTGAAAACTAAAACAGTTTATAGATTTATTCACTGTGAATTGATATAGGAAGGAAGAAAGAAATTATCATGGTATTTTCTTGCCTATCTTTTCTAGAAAGGAAAAAAAAAATATCTGTGACATTACTACATTTCTAGAGCATAGAAATTCATCATTCTTGATTTTTTTTACTTTTGTAGCAATTTAGCAGAAACAGTAGGACTAAATAAAGTCGATCTTTTGGTATATGAGGCATAACATTTCTTGACTAATTAGTCACAAGTTTTTGTTCTTCATCAGCCGTGATTCTTTACTTTATGATCTCCCATTTAAATGTTAACCTGGGCTGGTAGTGTTTCATTTCCAGGATGAAATGGCATTGAGCGTTTTCAGTCTGTGTGGGCAGACTACCAGGAGAAAAAATGAGCATGCACCTGGTAGTACTGGATGGATTATTTTGATTATAGTGATTTTGTTTCTATCAGTGTGTACAGAATGGAATGTCTCTTCCCAAAGTAAGGAAGTTACAAATTTCTGGAGGAGAATGTGTCTATGGCTAAAATATTTAAGTATTGAATGTTTTAGTGAAGTTACTACACATCTGAATGAATAATACTTGTACCTACAATGTGCTGGAGTACTCATAGAGCAAGCAGTGATTCATTTTCTTCTAATACACCATTTTTAAATAGGATGATTCATACCAAAACTTCCCTACAGGAATGCACTGTGTTTTTATTTGTTACCGAAACCAGGCTGCAAGACCCAACAGAAGATCTTTTCAGTTTACCTTGATAGAGGCTCTGTAGGAATTGTTGGGTTTGAATGCAATGCACAAATGAAAGTCAACAAAAAATTAACTGCAGGTCTGATTTAGATTCTTAGCTGTCAGAAATGCCATTTGCTTTTTTTGGTAAAGACACACTACTGAATCAAAGATAACAGATTATGAGTTAGTCTTGAAAGAAAGAAATAAACAAGACCATTTTACAAGTGCAGGTGGGCTTTAAGGAACAGAAGCACTAAGAATCTTCTGTTTGTCTGTTAATGTCCTACCACAGCGAACACAGCAATGAGATTGCTCAATGCCTCATCACTGCTTGCTTCAAGATGAAAATTCACTGTGCTCCAAGAGCTAGATGAGGCAACAGGTCTGTTATTCCTTTAATTTTTAATCCAGAAATATATTTCATGAGAAAAGCATACCCTGTATTCAGTTCTGCACTTAGATTTGAACACCACCACATCCATAATCTCTGTTCATAGTGTACTTTTTTTAAATGTTCATCTAGAAGGCTTCTGGCAAGGTGTAACAATCCTTTCAATTATCTTTCCCAAGTTTGAAAGTAATTTTTGCTTTGAGCTCTTACTGATGATTCTGTTCAGTAAGAAAATCCTTCTTGAACATTTAATAAACTGTTGTTAACGAAAAAAACCCACAAGATCACATCAAAAAGTTTCTTTTAGAAGACTGTTTTGCTGAATATCCACTGTGTATTCTGTGTATACTCTGAGATTTTCCTTACGCTGTTCCCTACATATGGTGTGATATTAACTTTGGAAAGAACTAAATTTTAATGGGAAAAGAACTGAGAAGAGAAGGCTGAGAAAGTACCATTAGAAGAAGCATTTTTTTTTTTCATACAAGAAGCCACTGTGATATCTGGTCAAAAAAAAAAAAAATACATACTTGTGAAGCAAAGTTTGCCTTTGGTTTCACAGACTTGATGGCCAGAAGGTTCTCTGTTAGTATAGCAGCAGAGATAGAGCAAGTCTATCTACTTTGTAAATATTGGAGTTGTAAGACATAAGTAAACAGCTTTATTTCTATGGCAGGAATTCAGACATAGTATGTCAAAATCTTTAGGCTATTCCATGACACAGAAGAGATTGGGAATGTGGGGGCAGGAGCTGACAGGCAAGAACACTGACAATTTTTGGCACAAGCCAACAGTAAGTTTAACTAACATTAGGCTGCCATTCAGCTGATACACATCACAGTTTGGCTTTTCTTAAAAATGCAGCTGGTAGTCTCCCTGGAGAAGCCTAATGCTGTGGGATTTAAAGCCTTGGTCTGCCTTCTTGCCTACAGAAATATTTCATCTGAAGGACCTTGGAGTAAATGCGAAAGGTGATGTGAGCAGCTCACACGGTGGCTATGCCATACCTGAGCTGTGTGTAAACAGAGGGTCTCGAGGACACTGACATGGTGCAGTGCTGAGATGGCTCAGGTCCTGAAAGCAGCAGAGCCACATCAACAGGGCCCTCTGCTCAGACTTACCGTGACAACAGCCTTGGCAACACGGCTGTACAGCTGCTTTGCCCAACATGTGCTGGACAAACATTCCCTATAACATCCAGGTATATAAAATACCTGGTATAGCCAGGTATTTCTTCAGTGCCCTACGTTGTACCATGGGCAAATACTGGGTTTCAGAAAATATTAATTGGGTATTAATATGTTCTTATTAGATAAAAACCCATAATAGTTCCATTGTATGGAAGTGCCCAGCATTCCTGAGTTGTTGTTACAGTGGATGACTTGAGTCATCTTAAAAAAGGGTAGGGTTCTATTCAGTAGAATAAATTGCCCAACTGAATTCCCTGACACCACAGGTAGTGCTTTTCACTCCTGAACTAACCCTATAAGATAGGTTTGAGTATTCCTGTGGTGCATTTTAGCCTTTTGACATTAAAGGACAATTAGTGGTGTCCTTTTGACACCACTCTGATTTTAGTAAACTACATGCTATGCAACTGAGCAAAATAGGATTATAAACAAATAGAAAATATTCTAATTAACTTATGCGTGTTCATGTTAAGCTTTTTCTAATTCTCTTACCTTGAGTGATTTCCTGCACTCTGTCTTCAGTAGCTAGAATTGCTTTTTGTTAACTAGTGCAGCATTTTGGAAGTTCTTTAATCAGCCACCTAACAGTCAAATGCAGTGTACTGGGTTATGCAAGATCCCAGCTGGTAATCGATGTGCAATAGGGATGGCTAAATCAAAGTCTGTCTTAGAAATCCCTTTTTGTGATATTCAAGAGAAATTATGCATAATTTCCCTCTCTTAGGATAATAATTATGTTCAAAACCATACCAGGCAAACTAACAGAAACTACCTAGAGTGGAGTAAGTTCATGCAATTATAAATATTATATATTCAGGAAATGTCAACTCATCTTTTGTCACAAATCTGTTGGAATCTTTAAGGAAATCAGTGAGCAGGTGGATGAGAGGAGAGCAGTTTATACAGTCTACTTTTATTTGTAAAAGCCAGTTAAAAAATCACATCAAATGCACCCATAGAAGTTAAACTGGCAAAGGTTATAGAGGGAAGATCCTCACATGGGTGAATAAGAGGTTAAAGGATAGAGAAGAATCAAGTATCAGTTTTCACAGTGGATTTTGTAGCTGTCAGAATATGTAGCTCAGTGCAGTGTAGCCTGACTGTTTATTCGGGTTTTTGTGTAGGTTTCACACACTTGTGAAAGACAAAGCCTTTCTGAAATTTCAGTTTCTTGGACTGGGGGGGTTAGTCTAGAATTTGGAGAAGAATTACTGCCCAACTTTCCACCCTTAGATCCACAGAGAAAAAATGGCTCAAACTCTTGCAGTAATACTAATTAAAGTACAACAAATAAAAGAACTTCTGTTGTTTTCTTCATTTTCAATGTCTCATGTCTATGAAGCATGTTAGGTCAGACCAATGTAGCAGGAGGTGCAAACATTCAGCAATAGAGGAGCATCTGAGATTCAAATCTTAGCCGTACTGTAACTGTGATTTAAGAACATACATAAATGTGAATATAATTTTTAGTTGTGAATTGGATCAGTGTACTAGACCAGTTTTTCACACAGACGGGATGAAGAATTGCAAGCACAGGAAGAGACTGAATCTTCTTTATTTGAACTGCTATGGCAAGAGTCTCAATGAATAGAATAGAATAGAATATAGAATAGAATAGAATAGAATAGAATAGAATAGAATAGAATAGAATAGAATAGAATAGAATAGAATAGAATAGAATAGAATAGAATAGAATAGAATAGAATAGAATAGAATAGACAATAATAATATTTTAACAACTAATATCTTAATAATTATCTTCATTTGAGCTAATAGGAAAACCAGAAGATTTTTAAGACCAACATTCCACTAAAAATAGCTGACACAGTGTCCTGTTACTGTTTCTAAAATAAAAATTATATAGTGATTACCAATTGATTGATTTGGAATCTCACAATAGGCAAAATTTTTACTAACTAAATTACTAAATTTACTGCAAGGATTCAAAAACAGACTCTAGACTGATTTTAATATTCAGTTGCTCTAGAGCTTCAGAAAAAGTATGAAAATAGAGGAGATAATCCATGGAGTTATGGAGATTGGTAAACATCCAGCTCCAGTACTAACACAAGTGGGTAGAAATAAAGCCATACAAACAGGAAGTGGTGAGCCAGGTATGCTGTGCCATACAACTGGATGAGAGAAGCATGACATAAATGAAATTTTTAAAAATCTAAAAATCTGTCTGGTGAACAGATGCATGTGTTTTGTATGTCTCCTGTATTTTCTAATGTCTTTTCACAGTTCATTTACTCATTAATGTAAAAGTAATGGGATATAGAGGATGGCACATGACTGAAATACTAGCATTCACATAGTGGTGGTTTTTACAGAATGGCCTACCAAGGCTTTTGCTGTTTCCAAAGACTGTTTAGGAGGCAAAACCATCCAGATTTAAATTGTTATTCTTTCCTGAATACCATGGGTTTTACCTCCTATTATGTGAATTGATCTAGTTCTCATGATTTCTTTAAAGAATTTACTCTCCCTGGTATGAACACAACACAACTTTGGGAAATGAATCCAGGTAGCTGTAAGCCAGCTACAGTTGAGTAGAACAACAACAGCTAGAGTTGAATCAATAGTCTGCTGTGTATTTTAACATATCGTCTTCTGAAGTGTGTTGAGAGCGAAGAAGTGCTGAAGAGTTGTAAAAATTAGCCCTGATGAATGATGTTCCACAGCATATTAGCAATTTTCCTATCCATTTCATAGTTTTGTGATCACATTTTCTAACAATCAAACCTAGGTTTGATTTTTGCAAGTCATCAGTTTATTTCTCTGCCATTCTCCTCATTCACAAATAATATTCAGACATCAAATATTGGTTTTGCTTGTGCAGCAGAACAATCCAGCTTTGATATTCGGCCATCCTCATCCTAAACTAGCTGCGTGCTCAGTAAAAATGGTTCAGATTCATTACTTTGTGGCCATTCAGGTCAGGCTCCAGCCAGCTGTTCAGCGTGGTGGTGAATCTGTGTGTGGGAGAGGGGAAGTTCGGGGGACAGAGGGAGTTACATGAGTCCCCTTAAACCCTGGCCTTGTAAACAGAGCTTGGTTCTGCATACTGATTTCATCCGGCAGCCAATGTCAACACTGACATTTTCAATCTTTCTTTTATGTCACATTAGTGGAAAGTGACCTGTTGTGTTTGTGGAAGCTTTGGAATCCCGCAGGAGAAGGATCACTGAGCACCATGGCGGTCTGCCAAGTACAACTTGTTCTGAAACACAGCGCTGGGAAGTTGCATTATCATCTGGAGCGCCGGGTCGGTTTAGCAGGAGGTGGGTTAGGCCGCTGATTAGCGAGCTGTTATGAGCAGCGAGCCCCCAGGGTACCCGGCACCTCTGCTGCCGGCTCTTCCTTTGCTTTCTACGGCTGTCTTCTCTCCGCCTGTCCTTGGAGGTGGCCCCTGCAGAGCTCAAAATGCGGGCTGCTTTTATCACTGCTCCGTGTTCAGCATGTGTTCTGTGCGCTGGCCGTGCTCTATAAGGAATCGTTTCTTAAATTGCTAAGTTGTTCAGAAGTCGTACGTTTTGTTCCAGTGAGAACAAATGCTAAAAGTTTAAAAGACACTAATTACATTTTAAATTTTATTTCCATCTGCTATCCTACGTCTTTGGCCTCATTATGAAGTCAGAAATCCTAATATTATCTCAAACTCTACTATGATAATAAATCCATATAATCAATATAGAACAGTAAAATAGCCAGTAGAAAAGGGAAGTAGCTTAAATAAGTGTCTTGCAGATGGAAAAGACATAATGTGTGCTAAAAATACAAATATGTTCGTATTGTTCCAACAATTCCTGATTAGCAAGAACAAACTGAGGGCAGACTAGGATTTACATGAGGAGGTTTGAACTTGAGTAGTAGTAGGAAAGGAGGTACTTCAACCCACTTTTTAAAAGTGCTTACTATAGACAGATTACATAAAACAAATTGTCAGGCAGAGCAGAGTCATCTGACCTTTGTCCAAGCTCCTAACATCTAAAACTTCTCATGGGCTTACTTTTAGCTGCAGTCCTCAAATCTGTGGCTATACTTTGTGGAATACACCAGAACTGCATATGGAGAACGTGGACTTTTCTCCCAGGGTGAGCAGTGGGACTCGCCCCCAGTGCTCCCCTGCTGCAGGGTAGCCACAGACAGTGGGTCCTCCTCTCCGTGCAACCCTGCACTATTGCAGCAGAGCTATACAGAGCTCTGCAGGCTTCACTGCCAGGAGGGTGAAGCTTCTCCTGCTTTCCCTGTCCTGCTGGGAAAAGTCTGTGGCTGACAAATCCCTCTGAGGGCCCACATGATCCTCTGAAGCCTTTGGTACTGCAAACCCAGGGCCTGAGTGAGCTGCAGACACAGGAGGGGAAGGTGGCAGCTGTGGCAGCGGGCAATGGTGAAGAGTTGAGTGTGTGCTCATATGGTGTCTATGGCTGAAAGAAATGAGTAAATGCACTAGAATAAATTGTGTAAGGCAAGCAGATGTCTTAAAAATCTGGAGCTGAATAAATTTATATTAGAAGTCAATGTAAAATAAAAGTACTGTACATGTGGAGTAGACCTTCAGAGGAAATAGAATGAGTATTTGTGTAATATGGACATAAATGTGATTTATACATATTTATGCATAATATAAACTTCAAGGCCCAGATAGAAGAGAAGGAAATCCTAATCTGAAAAGAATGATGGAGGTTGGTGTGTCATTTTAAGGAAAGATTGATGGCCTCAGAATTGTTGGAAACAATTTTTACAGATTTCACTTTATCGTCTGACTAAAAGCTTATGGTAATTCACATGAGTTTTTCACTGACTAAGCTAAGCATCTTATAGTACTGCTTGTTCCCATTAATGGCAAATACTATAAGCTATACATTTCAGTTTAAAAATACCTTTGCATTATTCAACTCTTTAATGCTTTCCTAAATGAGCCAGTAAAAATGATGAAAAGAAGCTGGTAAGCTTTAAGCAATGTTAGTGCATGTTTCATGCTGCAATTGCAAACACACTGTGTATCATTGCATTATTGTATGGATATAGCACATTGTCTACTAGAGATAGTTTCTGGGGATCAGCAAGTCTTGTAAATATGAGGAATATTGTCAAAGATAAAAAGAAATTCAAAATAATAATTTTAAATATTATCATAATTTTTGCATGCTGATCGGAGTCCTTATATTTAGTCATATCTCTACATCACTTTATAAAGGCAGATTATTTGCAAAGTCGGAAATTTCACAAAATATTAAAGGAAGAAGATGATGATAAGACATTTTTAAAGAGCAAAGCAGCAGAGCAACTGCAGCTGTCAAAGGCTGCAGGATTATAAAATTTGTTGTTTAAATTCAAGAACACCAAGTGCAATAAGGAAACAATCATATGGAACACTGAAATAGTAAAAATGTTGCACTTTGTTATTTTGGACCTATTGTTAAGTTTTTAACAGGCCACGTAGACTGCAGAACCTGCAGCATTAATGACTCTTTTGTAAGGTACATGGTAAACAGGTTGGACTTTGATTTTTCAGGGAACCCATGGCAAGATATTGCTAGTTAAAATCTCAAGAAAAGGTTCTGTATTCATCTGCGATTGTAAGGGTCTATTCATTCTGTAGCTTAAAAATGCTGGACTTATTGTGGCCTGCTGAAACTGAGCACTGAACACATCTTCTGCAAGTGCTTTGTTTCACACGAATCAGAAATCATATAGCAACGATGCTGGGATTTATACATGGAAGACAACAGGAAATGCAATATTAATACAGAATAATTTCAATTTTAAAATTGAAAAAATACATTGAGAAATGCAGTGTGGACTAAATGAGAATATAAATTACAGTATATATAGTTATTTCTATTTTTTGCAAAATAGTGATGAAAATTAAGTGATGAAATACAAAACTAATGATTGTAAATCCATTGTGTTTGCGGAAAGTGTGAGCTGACTGACAAACTTTCAGTCAAGAATGGAATGTACAGAAACACTCTAATTGTTTAGTTTAATATAGTTTCATCTGGCAGTGGCATGGATTCATTAACTGCAATCTTTTTAAATCATTGGAATGAGAATTTCTCTCAGTCTTCCATGAATGCACCCCACTTTTGGGTGATGAGGGAATGTCTGTATAGCTCATACACATGTACTTGGGATCATGTGCATGGAACCAAATCTGGGGCGGGGGGGTTCTGGAAAATGAAGTTGGAGCAAGAAGAGTGCTTCATCAGGGCTGATTCTGCAGCCACACCTGGCAGGGAACTCTCCTTGAAGTCACACACATTTTTATGAGATTTCTTGCCCTACTTTTGCAGACTCTGGAGCCTTAGAGAAGCATCCAAACTTGCATGTGTTTGGATGAACTGTACTGTTTGATTTCTGAAAGACTCAAACTAGAGGAATGGGTTATTCCTGAATTATGGGAAGCTTGGATCTAAATTCAAATGCTCATATAACATAGTTATGTTGTGCATGGATTAAAGAATGCTTGTTACAGTGTCCTGAAAGCCAAATTCCCTCATGATCTCAGTCTAAATTTTGATTGCCCCTGGACAGTCATAAAGACACACTGTGGGTAAACTAAAGGATGTCTCCAGAAACATCCACTCCTCATGTGAGTCCTTGCAGACCTCCATGGTCCTGATCAGCAGTGTCCCTGCTGCCTTATTCCATATTCAGCAGAGCCACCTTTGTCATATTCATTGCCCCATCTTGCCAATGCCCTTGCACTGTCCTGCCTGCAGCTGGGCTGGTGCTACACCATGGGTATAACCCAAGAGTCTAACCACAGCCCATAGAAATCATTGGGGTTTGAGTTAAGCTTGAAACCATTTTGTGTTTTAGTTTCCAACCTATAAAATGGAAAAAATTACCACCTTTCTTCAACATTTCCTTCTATCTTTTTTTAGCTGCACGGTACCTATGAAGATTTGAATTCCAATCTCAATTCTGTCTAGACTCTAAGGTAATAAAAACTGATTTTACTAGAAATAAGCTGTAATGTATTTACAAGCTTTGTGTCTCTGTTCAGTCAAATACCAAGTTTCAACTTAAACTTTGAGAGTGGTCATAACAGTACTGTGTGATTTCTGCACCCATTGGGATGTGCTTATCAGCAATATTCCTTGCAGTTATGTGTACTTGCTTTATTTTTTACTGTCTCTTTGGTCTTTATCCAAGCTCGCAATTCTGTGACCATTTCTGGTTTTATACCCAAGAGCAAAAGCAAACCAGGAGGAATTTGATTAAAGGTTTAGCACAAACTCTTGTCATTATTAGCAAAAAACACTTTCCATGAGTCAGAACATTTGCACGATTAAGTAAATAAAAGTACAATAGAATTCTCAGATTTACTTAATATTTTTCAAAGAAAAAAAATCCAGTTCTCTGTAGAGATAATGCCATGGGAACTAAAAAAGAGGCAGTTTGTCATGTTAATCACAGATGTTACTATACAAATTCTTGTATCTAATCTGCTCGGTACAAAACTGTATTATAATGATTAAATGCTAAAAGCTTCATTTAAATAACAATAGGGTCATCTTGCAAGCTGATACTCTCCCATCAAATAGATGAAAAGGAAACTGAAGTGTAGAATTACAACTTTTATTGGTGAAAAAAGATAAATTTTCAAAATGGATTAAATATATGAGATCACATTAGCATCATCTTTCTCCAACTTCCTGCCACTGGTGCTGTGGTCTATCGTGGCATGACTCCAGCTTCATTGGGAATCCTCTCTGATGAGATGCTGACCTATGAGCTCCGCTGTGCTGGCTTCATGATGATATTAACTGCATCCAGATCTTTCCACCATTCCCACGTAACACTGTTTATTTCATTCATTATGGACACACTGATACCGTGGATGTAGCAGTCTTATACATTTGATTTATACAATTTCACAGTACAATTTCATAGCTAGGCTTGTGTTATTTTGTTATTAAGCTTAGACTTTTAAACTAATTTATTAATAATTTTAAACTAATTAAACTATTTAACTCTCTATTAAAGTTAAGTTGTTATTAAACTTAGTTGAGTTTCTGAATGATCAACCTTTCAAAATTCAGCCTCTAACTACTTATAGTTGCTCTTAATTTGAAATGTTGGCATATAAGTTTAAACATCTTCACCACTTTTTTCTAAAAATACATAGCCATAACTCACTTTTCCAGTCTGTCAAAGGAAGGACTATAATTAACTTTTCTGACCTAAGCATTATTTGGAAAGCTTAATTAACATGCCACAGTATCCTTTGTAAGAGAGATTTTTATTATAGGTAAAAGCTTGAAGAAAGAGTTAAGGATGAAACTCTAAGTGAATAAAATATCACCTTCCTGAAGAAAAGACTGTCAATAAAGCGAGGGCATAAAGAGCTTACTCCCATTGCAGTCTCATAGCTGCAAGGGGCCTTGAGCATGCCACATGCGTTTTCACTTTTAGAGGCCCTCTACATATGACAAATTAAAACCAGGGCATGCCTTTTCTTAGAACCTGTGCCAAGCATTTTACTTTCATAGGTGTCAACTCTAAAATCATGCTTTCCTCTTGCTTATACTTTGATGGAGGTGGAAGAAATGAGTGGAGAAGTGAACTCTGATTACTTGAATAAAAAGTGTTAGTCATTTTGGACCATTTTCTTTCCATCCTGCAGGTTCCTGGCTGACCCTTATACATGGAGTTGGGGGTGGGAAACAACACCAGTCTAGACAGAAGAGGCCAACAACTAGTTGTCTACTCAGGTTTCAGATTATAAATGAAAAATGTTCAATTTCTCACAGATGTTTGGCAGCCACTCTGCTTTCACTCTATCGCAAGCAGGATTTCTTCATACAGAGACACACAGAATAGTGATTCCATCTGCTGCGGTTTAGGTTGATCAAACAATAAGTTTTTAGAAGTGAGATCACTAGGTCTATGGTCTTACTAAATGTATTAACTTATTCAGACCTGGCACATCTTCTTTTAAAGTTTAGGAATTTGAATATTTCTTTCACGTAGAATGAAATTTGTCAGTAGATTTGCTCCAGGGATTAATTATGCCTTTAAATGTAATGTCAGACTGTATCTGTAAAGGCTCTTGAAGGATTAGGAAAAACATAGAGTTAAAAACTCTATGTATGCCCAGTTTACAAATAAAGGAATGGGTTTTTTTCTCTGCCACTTAGTTTTAAAAATTCCAATGTGAAAACTGAGGCATTAAAT